>JAOTRQ010000014.1:2735738-2761768 GCA_028565875.1 Hoplisoma paleatum | reverse complement strand
TATTATTGTTGTTGTTGTTGTTGTTGTTGTTGTTGTTGTTGTTGTTGTTATTATTATTATTATTATTATTATTATTAGTGGTTTGTACCTCGCCGTGTAAAAAAGCTTTTAGTTTATTTCATAATACAACTGAGCTCATTACGTCACAGCAGATAAATGTAATAAATTATGAAATGTATTTGTTAGTGAATAAATAACTATATAATTTACCTTTATCACTGTCGCTGCACTTTCTTTTGCGAGCAGAAAATTTTTTATTTGATTTTTTAAATAAAAATGTGCAGCTCGGTGTTTTGCTCTCTTCAGACTCCGCCATGTTCGGCTGCTGCTGTTATTGAAGGTGCTGCGGGTTGTTTATCGCCCCCTGCTGCTCCGGAGCAGAAATGTTTCTATGTGATCGTCCTGCTTTTTTTTAGGATTCTTAGTATTTATTCAGCGCCCTCTGGTGGTCATTATGATGCTAAATGCAGTGTAGCGCCCTCTGGTAGTCGTTATGATGGTAATAATGCATGGTAGCGCCCTCTGGTGGTCGTTATGATGATCCCGCCCTCTCTCTCTCTACAAGCTTCGTGTGCTGATGTGTGTGGCGCCATTTTAGCTCCGCTGGAGGTTCAGGTGACTGAGAGACGCCGCGAAGTTCCGAGTTTCTATTCCGGATTCACTTTTATCATCGTTTATCACCGCCGGACATTTTTCAGGAGGTTTTTTTTAAATCTAGTTTGTAATTTTCATCCGGATTTAATGCGAATCTGAGGTAATTAAAGTCAAAAAGACAATGTTAGCACTAGCTTAGCATAAGCGCACCACTCTGGTAGTGATGCTAGTTATTAAGCGATTAGCATCTAGAGTCGAATCGTCGTTTGTGTTTATTTATAATCATTAATGTGTTATTGTTTTAGCTGAACTGTGTGTAACTGTGTGAGTGTAGTTTGTGTGTATTTGTTGGTTCGGGTTCGACACATTCATGCTAACGAACTAGCGCATTGTCACAATTGTTCAGTTCCTCAACACTCAGTCCAGAATTTTAAATGTTTTTATTCCTTCATGTGATATGAAGTTTATTTCAAGATCTTGTACAAACAATCTGAGCTGAAATGTGTCGTTTTTGTTAACCAGGATTTTCATTTTGTGTTATTAATACATCTGTGTGTGTTATTAATACATCTGTGTGTGTGTGTTATTAATACATCTGTGTGTGTGTTATTAATACATCTGTGTGTGTGTTATTAATACATCTGTGTGTGTGTTATTAATACATCTGTGTGTTTGGGTAAAACATTTCCTCGGTTCCTCAGGTTCTGTAGTTTAAAGCTTCTGGAATGTTCCAGTGTTTGTTTCGGCTGCTCCGGTTTCCTTGTGTAGTTTAAAAGTTGTGTGTATTTTCTGTCCTGTTGTGTAACTGAATAAATGTGTTATTAATAAAGTCTGTTTCTCTGTGTTGAGGTGAGACATGACGCAGTTTCTGCCCCCCAACCTGCTGGCTTTGTTTGCCCCGCGGGACCCCATTCCTTTTTTATCTCAGCTTGAGAAACTTCCTCATGAGAAGCATCACAAGCAGCCGTACTCCGGCATCGCTCCTTTCATTAAGCACTTTGAGGTACGTGTGAATCTTTTACGTTTGTACAGTTTCTTCTGTAAGATGAAAACATTCCAGCGTGTTGTGATTCTGTGTCGGACGTTCAGGATCCTCGAGATGCTCCTCCACCTACGAGAGCTGAAACCCGAGATGAGCGGATGGAGAGGAAGGTAACGTCAGTCACATGCTTCACCACATCTTCATCATCCAGTCTTTGTGGTTAATGGTTGTGTTTTAATCTGTTAGCGACGTGAGAAGATGGAAAGAAGACAAGGCCTGATGGAAACTGAGTTGAAGTTATGTAAGTGTGCAGGATTTATGATTTATAATAACACTTCTCAGGTTTATTCTGACTCGATCTTTGTGTGTTTATTTTGTGCAGGGGATCCTCACAATGATGCCAACGCTCAAGGAGACGCCTTTAAGACCCTGTTTGTGGCCCGTGTTGTAAGTGTGCTGTGTGTAGATCTGTATCTTCATGGTTTTCTCTGAACTATTTTCTTTTTATGATTGTTGTGCTTCTATTTTTGCGCAGAATTATGATACAACAGAGTCCAAACTGCGTCGAGAATTTGAGGTTTATGGCCCCATCAAACGGGTGAGTTTTTCTATTTGTTCTATTATCATATGAATGAACTGATTGTATATTTAGTTTGTCCATCTGCTTGTCGTATTCTGATTCTTTATGGGCATTAAAAGCATCATTAGTTTATGGAGCCTTGAAGTGTTTGAATCTGAATTCTCGTGCAGCCTCAGTTGGACCAAAGCCAATTTTCTATGATAAACAAGAATAAATAACTTATTACACAATAATTTGGTGCAATATTTATCTTTTTTGTTTTTAGATTTATATTGTATACAACAAGAGGACTGGAAAGCCACGTGGGTACGCGTTCATCGAGTACGAACATGAGCGAGACATGCACTGTGAGTACAGCTGAGCTCTTTCTTTTTAGCCTGAACGAATCGTTAGTTGCCTGTATGGTTATAAACGGCAGTGTGTGTGTGTGTGTTGAATGTCTGTGTGTGCCTGTTTGTGTCAGTTCCTCCCGTGTGGTCCCTTTTGCACCAGTGTTGTTGCATTAGGCGTGTGTGTGTATCTGTAAGAGGGGGTGGGTTTCGGGTGGTGGGATTCAGGATTCCAATCACCGTGCGAGTCCACCACATGAACGTTCTTCTGACTGTCGCCTCTGTACGGCATCTTTAATGTTTAGGACACGAGAGTGTGTGTGTGTGTGTTCCAGTCGGAGCTGTGATGGTAAGCTAAACGCCGAGCCTCCTGTAACACTAAGGTGACTCTAAACCCCGTACACACTGTCTGTGGAATGAAGCGAGAGTTTAACGAGGCTCTTCAGCTTTAGTTCAGGCTCGGTGAAGTGCTGCACAGCGAGTCCATGTTGTGTATTAATTGTGTGTTGTTCTCGTTGCCACTGCAGCCGACTATCTGTGATGGCTATTGGCCAGAGCTGGCTTGCAGATCTTGATGATGGGTTTTGATACATCTACACCCTACTACCACAGCTCAGTATATGGTTGGTATGATGGGTTTGTATGATGGGTAAGATTTCTTTACACCCTCATCTAACTTCCGGCCTGAAACGAGGCACGGGTTCGGTGCACCGAACTTCCTGATAGAATCTCGGGGCCCCGTTTGAGGGCGTAGCTGCAGCTTGCCTGCTGTTGGTCGCTGGACCTCGTTCCTTGGGTCAGGCTGTGGGGGAGCGGGTGCCTGCGCTCAACCTGTTCTGTTAAATCACCTGTTGGTAAGACTTAAAGCCGAGGTTGTACTCTGCAAAATTTAGATGACTAGTGGAGGCCATGGACAGTCTGGCATTCAGCGACGACCTTTTTCTCAGGGTTCAAGTCTTATTAGTGAAGCTCTTTTATAACGATGAGTTCAGATCTGCGTGATAAACCCAAGTAATGTATCTAAATCTTACAGAGTATAGCCGTTTCAGTGGCCATACACGAACTTTAATGGCATGGGTTCATCACAGGCAATCCATCTTAGGACCAGGGAGAGCTAAGCATCTGAAATAGTTTAGAAATAAATATAACTCTCGCATCTACACTTTAGTTTGACTTACACATGTATGAAAGGTCAGTTTATGCTCTCGATTCGGTCACTCCAGAACATTCCTGCTATTTCAATTTTATATAAAATCCCCAGTTGGTTGTTTCCAAGTTTCTTGTATTTAATATGACATAATTATGGCCGAGGGGGGGGGGGTGAGATAAATTAAACTTTTTGGTATTTGTGGGGTTTCTGGTAAGGCCCCATTTCGTTCTAAAGAGGATCCGTTTCAGTATTTGGTCAGGCAGAAGAGGGTTGCTGGTAAGTCCCTCCGAGCAGGATTGGTAAGGCTGTGGTGTTTGAGACTCATGGTTAGGTCCATGGTACACCAGATTTGTATCCAAATTTCTTTGTTTCAGTGGATTTATTAACATTAAAAGATCTTAAAGCACAAGTCAGTTTAGTATTGAAGGCAGTACATTTATTATATAGTTGCTCTGCTTCACTTGGCTCAGGTTGGCTTTTGCTTAACAACACTGACGTGTCATAAACGGCCAACAAGCTGTAGAACGGCACATTTCTGGTGTGAGCAGGACAGGTACTGATTGAGGGATGATGGTAAGACCCTCTCTTGTAACCGTTGTTCAGTTTGAGAGAATGTGAGGGTTGTTGGTAAGGCCCTCGTGTTAAACACGGCTTCAGGTTACTATGAAGAGTCTTTGGCTCAGTGTATTGAGGGTTGCTGGTAAGGCCCTCACAATCGAGGTAGGACGTTGTATCTGATGCCGTCCCAGAGTAGCTGAATGTCAAATCGGAAGGAATCAGGAATCACCGGGCCACATCACGGAAGGGTTCCAGCCATGGTCAGGTGTGCTGGTAAGGTAGCAAATACAGGTAAAGTAAGGTGAAGGTAAATGCTAATTGAACTTAAGAATGACAAAAAAATTTGGATGTACTTCATCTAATAATTAAAACGATTGGCATTTAAATGGAGCAATGAGTGGCTGGGGGGGGGTGAGACCATTAATCATGTGAATAGATCTGACTAGAGAACATTCCTGTGTGTGTGTGTGTGTGTGTGAATGAGTGTGTTTAGATTAAACAAAGAATACAAATAAATTATAACTTCACTGGAATTCCTGGAAATGGGTGGAATTCGTTTTGTGTACAAATTTAAGGTTCATCACTTCTACAGTGCTAACACGACACTTCCTGTTACATTTTGAACCTTGTAGCTACGACATCGTTTTATAAACAACCGCTTGATTCACTGGGTTTGTCGTGTGCTTGGGGTGTGTGAGTCTTGATTCCTGAAATGATCGGTTACAAACCCGACTGCTCGTTTTATTTGTATCTGTGGACGATGCAAAGTAGCGTAATGCACAACTGCAGAACCGTCGCGTCTTTAGGAGTGTCGGCACATTTAGGACAAATATTTACTGGCACTTTGGCTTCCCAATATAAGAATAACATGTAAGATGACGCCACAAGACTCTCATAGACAGATTAATTGTGTAAGTAGTAAAACATAGTGCTCTGTAATAAACTGCAGGTGAAACTTTTTGCGTGAGCGCTGTGGCATCACGATGTGTTCGGTTTATGTTTCATCAGTTTAATAAACTGGCTTGTTCCAGTATGTTCATATAAACTCTAATAATTAAGCACTGGCATCGATGCTGTTTATTGCATCATGAGGTAAGACTTGCCTCCAGGTAAGAGCTCACCAAACAATACCACAACATCCCTTCTGTATTCTCATGGACTTTTCACTTTCTCTCTTCCTCTCTCTTTCTTCCTGCTACACTTTCTCTCTCAATCTTCCTCCTGTAGCTGCGTACAAGCACGCCGACGGTAAGAAAATCGACGGGCGGAGAGTCCTGGTGGATGTTGAGAGAGGTCGTACTGTGAAAGGATGGCATCCCCGGCGACTTGGTAAATAAATAAAGTTAATATGATGTTCATGATTGTATAAAAGCACAAATCTCTGATCAACAGCAGCCAACACGTTAGTATTTGTAATGTTTTTAATCTTGTGTGTTTTTAGGTGGAGGTTTGGGTGGTACTAGGAGAGGTGGTGCTGATGTTAATATTAAACACTCTGGTAGAGACGACGCCTCTCGCTATGATGAGCGTCCTATCGGAGGAGGAGGGTAATTCATCTTATTCAGATGAGTTTCTTCAAACTTTCCACGTGTGTCCAGGTCTGTTTTCATCGCCGTATGTTATTTTGTGATCACAGAGAACGTGAGCGAGAGCGGCGGAGCCGAGACCGCGAGAAGGAGCGCGGTGAGCGTAGGCGCTCTCGATCTCGTGAAAGGCGACGGCGCACACGCTCCCGCGAGCGCGAACGTGCCCCTGTGCCCGGAGATGAGACCGCTGGAGGAGGAGGAGGTGGTGGTGGTGGTGGGGTCGGGCGGCGGCGGGAACGAGAGCGAGACGCTGAAGTCAAACCTCGCGAGAGGAGCCGAGAGCGAGAACGTGATCGGGATCGAGAGCGCAAGAGGAGGAGCAGGAGTCGAGACAGAAGGAGGGACAGGGAGCGGGGCAAGGGTGCCGAAGGGGGTGAAGAGGGTGCCGGCGGCGTGACCGACGGCATGACTGGAGAGGCAGGAGACAGGGGGATCGACGAAACCATGGGGGGCGAGGCAGGCCGAGGCGAGGAGGGAGCACCCGAGGGAGAGGAGCGATCCAGGGATAGAGAGCGGGACAGAGAGAGAGACAGGGACAGAGAGAGAGACCGGGAACGCAAGCGCAGTCACAGGGATAAAGACCGAGAACGAGATAGAGATAGGAGGAGGGACCGCGATCGGGACCGCGAGCACAAGCGCGATCGGGGAGACCGGGAGCGTAGGGAGGACCGACATGCACCTATGCTGCCCCCTATGGGTGAGAACGACAACATGGGCAACGGAGCAGACGGTGATCCGGCTTTCCCTCCACCCATCGAGGAGGCATCTCAGGACAGCGTGGGGGCCATGATAGACCAGGACTCGATGGAGTCTGGAGGAATTTACGCTTCCAATGAGAATGGATGTTTCAAGATGGAACAGGGTGAAGAATATTAGTCTAAGCTCATCATACACACACACACACACACACACACACTAGTCCTCGTTGTATCTTCCCTTCTATAACTGTTCAGTCCATCTTCTGCTCTGAAGATCCATTTCAGCTGTCGTTCTCCTCCGCGTCGGTAGTGTTTGACTCGGGGGGGGTAAATCTCACCACTGCTTTATCCAATCAGCGACTATTTCAGGAACTGTCATGTCCCAGATTCCTCTACTTTCCTAAAAACCAGCTGAAAATCAATTCAAGCATTTTGATTTCCTCGATAATGCTTCTGAGTTCGAGCATCGTCAGGACGTCCACACGGAGTGGAAGTGTTTCATGTCAGGCGCCTTGTTCCTGTTTTCTTCATGTTTTAGAAACCGGTTGTTCATCATGGACGAGTCTGATGTGCTAGAAAATGTTGCCGTAGGTTTATGACGTCGCTCTTATTCTTTGTGATTAACCTTATTTGTAAGATTATGGGCTGATTTGTGGACGTCCATGTTTGTTTTGAAGTTGTATTGCTTCTTGAATAAATACGTTTTTATAATGAAACTGTCGGGTTTTATTTCTGTAATTATCTGGATATGTGAGCTCTGCTTATACCAGGAGTTTTACTACATGATCCAAGTGAGTCCGGGTAAAGTCTGGAACAATACATTAAACATTGAATCCAGTTCAGATTTATTTCCTCTGCTTGTTTTGTTTCTGAGATTTTTTAGTGTCAGAAACCCCAAAATCAAGTGATCAAGTTCATTAGCTGCAGTTTTGGACTTGATTAGGATTTCCGAGTTTAATATAAAACCGCTTAAATGAAGCCTTTAAACAAAATGAAATCATGTCAAAGCTTCTTAATTACAACAAATATCATGTTTAACTTTTATGCACATTGTGATACTAATGAACTAATATATATAAATAAATATATATAATGTGTGTGTGTTAACAATTCAAATTAATTCCAAGTGCAGATTTCATAAATCCATAAATTAATTTCTTTGTTCCTTAAATAAATGTTTTGTGACTGCAGTTCACATTACTGGTCCTGGGTTTGATTCTTAGGTAGGGGGTGCTATGTAGAATTTTGTATGTTCTTCCTGTGTTTTTGTGGTTTCCCTTCAGGTACTCCGGTTTCCTATGTAGGTGTTTCCATTGAAAAGCTGCTGTAGGCTCTCCGAGTTATGTTTATGAGTAGTTTGCACTCATCCCTTTTTTTCCTGTGCGTTTGTATGTTCTCCGGATGCTCTGGTTTCCTGCTACAGTCTAAAGACATGAGAGTGAGTTGAACGGGAGGGTGTGTTCGATACTCACGTCACAGTCTCCGGTCATGAATCTATGCAAAATTGTAAAACGTGACGTTGAAAATTTGTAGACTAGGTTTAAAAACTACATGTACCGTGATGCCTTGCGTTGAGGCCCGCACCTGCTCAGCCAATCACGTTGAAGTACACGTGTCACGTGTATTTGACGCGAGGCGCTTGACCTGAACGACCGTGTTAAACACACAGAAACGGCGGATTGAATCGTCGCGGTTCTCGGTTCGGTGTTTCTGAGGCTCCGCGGGGGAACGAAACTCCTCAGGCGGGGGAGAAGAGGCGCATTCACCGCGTCTGGAGAGTCGCAGAACCGCTGCACTAATAATGTCGTCCTATTATCACCCGGGGAAGGAGACGGACATGGCGGAGCCTCTGTGTCTGGAGAGAGGTAACAAGATTCAGTTCCAACTCTCGGTCCTGGTGTGTTCATTTCATTGTGTTCCCTTCCGGTGTCCCTGCTATCACCAGTACCATCACCACTACTGTCAGTTTCATCACCAGTACTATAACTAGTACTATCTGGAGTACTAGCATCAGTACTGCATGTACTAGTACTACCAGTACCATCACTAGTACCGTCAGTACCATCACTAGTACTACCAGTACCATCACTAGTACTATCAGTACCATCACTAGTACTACCAGTACCATCACTAGTACTACCAGTACCATCACTAGTACCGTCAGTACCATCACTAGTACTACCAGTACCATCACTAGTACCGTCAGTACCATCACTAGTACCGTCAGTACCATCACTAGTACCGTCAGTACCATCACTAGTACTACCAGTACCATCACTAGTACTACCAGTACCATCACTAGTACTACCAGTACCATCACTAGTACTCTGTACTCTCACTAGTACTACCAGTACCATCACTAGTACTACCAGTACCATCACTAGTACTCTCTGTACTCTCACTAGTCCTATCTGTAATACTATCATCAGTGCTATCACTAGGGGGCAGTAGTGAGCACCCATGTCTGGTGCTGTGTGCAGCCCGGAGAGCAGTATGGGGTTCGATGCCTCGCTCGAGGGCACTTCAGTCACAAGGTTCTGTACCCACCAGGTCCCGGCGGCGCCCACGTTTCATGAATGTAACCAAACGTATAAAACATGATGGTAAAAGACCCGAGTATCATATCACCCTGGCTCAGGGATCAAATGTTCACTTGCTATGTAACATATTCCACTCACGAACAGAGCCGTGTGGGTGTATTAGTTGATTGTGCTCTGTTGCAGATGTGTGCCGGGTGATCGAGTTGCTGGACCGGCTGCAGAGGAGCGGCGAGCTGCCGCCACCCAAACTTCAGGCGCTTCAGCGGGTCCTACAGAGCAAATTCTGTGCTGCTATCAGAGAGGTGAGTGCACATCTGGACAGCTGTGGTGTGGAGTTTGTTCACCACGTGTCCATGTAGGTTTACTCCGAGTACTCCGGTTTGCTCCAACAGTCCAAAAACATGCATTGGCTCGATTGGAGATGTGAAATTGTCCTGTAGATACACGCAGTTGCTCAGATGAACCATGAGGTACATTTTGATTCATCTTCAATGATTCAGCGGTTTGAGAATCTTTATGATTCTTTCATGATCTTGTTCACTTGGTTCTGATAGGTCTATGAACAGCTCTATGACACCCTGGACATTGTGGGCGGACCTGAGGTGCGCGCTCAAGCTACTGCGAAGGTGAGATTTAGTGGAATTGATGGCGAGGTGATCACAGCTCCAGAGATTCCTGAGTGCTAAACACGTGTCTCTTATCTTCAGGCTACAGTCGCAGCTTTCGCAGCCAGTGAAGGTCACGCTCATCCTCGAGTGGTGGAGCTGCCCAAGACAGACGAGGGACTTGGCTTCAACATCATGGGTGGAAAGGAGCAGAACTCGCCCATCTACATTTCGCGGGTGATCCCGGGTGGCGTGGCCGACCGGCAGGGCGGGTTAAAGCGAGGCGATCAGCTGCTGTCTGTTAATGGCGTGGTGAGAAGTTCGGAATGGCGTCCTGAGTTCCAATGATGTCCAGATTCTCTTCCTCAGATTTGATGTTTCTTCACTGTGTGTCTCCAGAGCGTGGAGGGCGAGCACCATGAGAAGGCCGTGGAGCTCCTAAAAGCAGCGCAGGGTTCCGTAAAACTGGTGGTACGCTACACACCCAAGGTCCTCGAGGAAATGGAAGCTCGCTTTGAGAAGCTACGCAGTGCCCGCCGGCGCCAGCAACACGCCAGTCACTCGTAAGTCATGTGATTCACAATTATATTTAATCAGCTGGTAATCCATCCTATAATGTTTTCAATGTGGCTTTTAGATTTTATTTACCTAGAATCTCCATACATACAAGGACAAATTACTGTATACACACACATACTCTAACGCGCGCGCACACACACACACACACACACACACACACACACACACACATTCATACCTGTAAGCATGTGTCATTCACATTAGAGATAGATAAAGAGGGCACCACCATGAACAAACCAAAATATCAAATCTATCAAGTTTATTTATCACATACACGGTTATAAACAGTAACAACCGGCGGTGAAATGCTTTATAACTTCTCCATCCAACACTCCACATTACACTTAACAAGCTATAAATAGGTTATAATGAAAACAATATGTAAACATTAATGTAAACAGTATAAGAAGTCAGAAATAGGAAAAGGTAAGTTGCACCAAAACCTGTGTGTGTATATATAAATATAAACTGCAGCTCATTTGTTCTCTTTCTTTTCTGTTGTCTACAGATCTTTAGAGTCTCGAGGTTAAACAATTCCCTCGTCTGCTCACTCGACTTCCTGTCTCCTGATCTTCCAATAAGAAGAAATAAAGGCCTAATGTGCACATGTTATTTATTTAAGTGGAACGCGCCAACAAACTAGACCTCCAATCTCATTCATCCTGCACATCTGTAGGAAGGGAAATGCATTTAATATCTGATGATCTGTTCGTGAAAATACTGTGATGCAGTGAGGGCTGCAGAAAATGTTTCCCAACAGTTTTGTTTAACTAAAGATGAACCACGACGTTGCTTTAATTCAAACGTGAGATTATGTGAGGGTTCGAGTGTACGTTCAGAAATCTCTTGGTCAGTCAGGTTCAGTGTTCACTCAGCTTCTCCTAAATAACTGACCACAAACCGGTTCAATATTTCGATGCCCTCAGTCATTACATGTCTGATTATGTGCATGATCTTCTAATGAAGGAATATAAAGTGTGTGTTGGTATGTTTGTGTAATGTTAAGCAGTAGTTTGTGTAATGTTTATTTATTGGATGATTATCGGCAGGTTTTGAGACTTTGTGCATCTGTTTCATGTGGAGCTGCTGTTCATGCTTGTTTACACGTGTCATTTCATTTATTCATACATTCCTTCAATAAATCCTACAATGTTGTCTAACTGCCATTTTGTTTCTCATTTCCTGCTCATTTTCTTCTTTCATGTTGTTTATTTTAACGTCGTACAACCGTCGAGCTGTAAATCATTTTAACTTAATTCTGTTAGAGAATTGAAACTGTGATCAGGAGGTCGTTGGCTCGTGATCGAAGTGCCCTTTAACAAGGCACAGGAACCCCAACTGCTCCCCGGGTGTCGTGTCTAGGGCACGTGTGCTCACTACCGCCCCCTAGTATGTGTTTAATTGTGTGAGTTTTCTGGATTCACACTTTTATATAACGAGTCTGAACCAGACATAATGTTTAATCGTACTAAAGTAACGTTGTGTAACGTTAGTGTTCATGCTAAACGATTATTATGATCATTATCATAATAAAACTCAACATTTCGGTGTTTTATAGCTGAACTTGTTGACATTTTTACAGGTTTATTATAAAAGTTTGTTGTACTTTTTTCTGTGGATTTAATCCGAGTGCTCTGGTTTCCTCCCACAGTCCACAAACATGCATACCAAATTATCCATGAGTGTGTTTGATATGAACTTGTGGACCGACAGAAGTTGTGTAACGATTAAACACCATAATGTGTCATAGATGCACCCAAAGCCTAATAAAACAAACTTATAGTCTGATTAACTTTTGATTTTATCAGGTTATAATGAAGCCTGTAGCTCATATGTGCTACTTTATAAGTTGAAAGTTTGCTGTAAACATGTATAAACACCGTTATTGTTGTTTATTAAAACATTTCGGGGTCAAATCCTCTCACAGCTCGTCGCACACTTTGACACGGTCGGTGTGTGATGACGTCACAGACAGGAGCTCGTTGTAAAGCAGCGCGTTTTGTTCTCTCATTTTTACACTTCAGGTATAAAAAAGGTCGTTTTTTATGAAACAATCACACACACGAACATGCACCGCGTTTATTTCAGCTGATATTACTGCGTTTATTGTGGGAATAAAGTTCTCTTCTGCACATCCATTTTCAGCATTAGCTTAGCATGCTAGCTAAACAACAAACCGCCGAGGTTTCATTTATTATTATTATTATAAATAACAGAATTGTTGCTTTATTTTAAATGTTCCAACAAATAACTTGTAAATGTATTCTCTTATTTAGTACATATAATATTCAGTATTTATCATAATTATATATCAGGATTAATAAAATCACTTTGTTAAATATGTTTAGTTTCATCACATTAAATGAAAGAAGAATGTGCAGTTTATTCTATTATAATTATATTTATTGCTCTATAAAGTAAATATAAGAATGACAATGAGTTTAGTGCTCAGTTCCAGTTTACTATGTTAAATCGTTATAATTAATATTTGTATAAATAATTAGAATACAAGTTTACTGCTTTTTGTTGTGATTCTAACACACAGTGATTAAAGTCGTGCAAACACATAAACTAGTGAACACTAGGTGGCAGCTGTGAGCACACATGTGTGGGCAGCTCTTGCCACAGCTCCTGGGGAGCACTGAGGGGGGTTTTGGTGTCTCTCTACATCTCTTCAGATGGTTTTCTCGTTCACTATTCCACTGTGAGTGACCCCTCCACCCTCCGTGTGGGGTCCCGGGTCCCCGGGGACGCTTCGTTTTCAACATGAATCTTGTGTTCACGCAGGTGTTGGTGAGGTGTGGATTTAGTAACCATGAACTGGAACAAAGGAGGTCAGAGTGGTAAACGAGGTTTTGGATTCGGAGGTTTTGCTCTGTCTGGAGGGAAGAAAGAGGAGCCCCGTCTCACTCAGCAGTCCCACAGTTCATTCGGCACCGCCGGTTCTGCAGGAGCCTTCGGCAAAAATCAACAGCTTCCATCTTTCTACAAGATCGGAACCAAACGTGCTAACGTGGATGAAGAAAATGCGTGAGTGTGCTGCGCTTGGCTCTGGATCATGTGCACCGCTGAATTGTGATTGGTTATGATTGTTTCAGCTATTTTGAGGACGATGAGGAGGAATCCAGTGCCGCCGATCTGCCCTACATCCCCGCCGAGAACTCCCCCACCAGGCAGCAGATGCAGTCGAAAGGAGGTGCAGGAGGAGGAGGAGGAGGTTCAGACAGTGAGGACGACCCTCTAGATGCTTTCATGGCCGAGGTTGAGGTAAGTTCATCCTCCTCTTGTGTTCTATCATCCGGATCTAAGTTGGCTTCAGTCAGATTTTGGCTGCTTGAGTTTTTATAAATTAAATTGTAATTCTTACACCAGTTAACTGAAGGCTGCTGGTTTAAATAAATCCCAGTACTTACAGGTCGCTCTTAACCCACAATTGTTCAGCCGGTACTTATAATGCAAATCTCCTTTTATCATTTTTATTTTATCATCTCATTTTACAGGACCAAGCTGCTAAAGACATGAAGAGACTGGAGGAAAAGGAGAAAGAGAAAAAGCTGGCCAAGTAAGATACAAGTCTGAACCTTTACCAAAGTGACTAGTGAGAGAGCACTAGTGCTTTTATCTCTCCGACGTGTGGGTGATAGTTGGAGGAACTGGGGGGGGGGGTTGTTGTTGATGCTAGGATGTTTCTACGGGTGTTTGAGCGAGTCGCAGGGAAGTTTTTTTTTCTCCGTTTCTTGTTTCCAGGGGAATACGAGACGATATCGAGGAGGAAGACGAGCACGTGAGTTACCTCACAATCTGTCTACAGTTTCTTCTGTGTATTTTCCTTTTGAACTGTAGAAATAAGCTCTCGGTCCTGATGGGGTTGTGATGAGCTTCTCCACGTGCTGTTCAGGCTTTTGTGACCGGAGCTTTTGTCTTGCCTGCAGGAAGCTTATTTCCGTTACATGGCGGAGAATCCCACGGCGGGACTGCTCCAGGAGGAAGAGGAGGAGGATGTGGATTATGACAGTGATGGAAATTCCATTCCTTCTGCCACCAAGAAGATCATCTTACCTCTGCCTCCTATCGATCACTCCGAGGTGAGGTGGTGACGTCTTGTGGAACACAGTTAATAAACTCCTGTGCCAAAGACGGATTTAAATCTTTATACAAAAACTCTCATATTCAAAAACTACCTGGATGTAGTTGCTTGGTACAAGGTCGCGGGTTCAAATCCCACCACTGTACCCTACATTGACGACAGTGATTAGGTTGCTGGTTCGAACCCTCACACCCTTAAACAAGGTTCTTAACCACCCAGTGGCTCTGATGCCTGTAGTGTCATGTGAATGTAAAGCCCAGAATCAGGAACGGTGTGTGTTGTGACCCTCTTGTAGATCGATTACCCGCCTTTTGAGAAGAATTTTTACTCTGAACACGAAGAGCTGAACAATCTGACTGGAGTCCAAGTGGTGGAAGTGAGACAGAAACTCGGCCTCAGGGTTTGGAACTTGTTTATAAGAAACACTCTTATATAAATGCTTGTGTTAAGTTTCTCAGTTGTAAGGTGTGTGTGTGTGTGTGTGTGTGCGTGTGCGCGCGCAGGTGTCCGGTGCAGCTCCTCCTAAACCTTGTACCAGTTTTGCCCACTTTAATTTTGATGAGCAGCTCATGAATCAGATCCGGAAGTCTGAGTTCACCCAGCCGACACCCATCCAGTGCCAGGTAATCCCTCATGTGTTTATCTAATCACTCCAGTGTTTATTATTATTAGAATATTCAACACAATATCTAGTGTGTTTGTTCAGCGGCTGTTCTCAGATTGGTGTGTGTGTGTGTACACTGTTGATTCTGTTGTGTTCTCCTGTATTTCAGTCTCGTGATTCAGTGTGTGAATGACTGAACGTGGTTCTCGTCTTCCTCTTTGTCCTCGTTAGGGTGTCCCTATAGCACTGAGTGGCAGAGACATGATTGGCATTGCCAAAACTGGCAGTGGGAAGACGGCTGCATTTATCTGGCCCATGCTGGTGCACATCATGGACCAGAAAGAGCTGGAGAAGGGAGAGGGACCCATCGCGGTGGTCGTCTGCCCTACCAGAGAGCTCTGTCAACAGGTTCCAACACTTTGTGTGTATTAAGTTAAATGTGTTGAGTTCCACCTGTTTAAGGCTCGATCGCATCCTTTTATTCTATCAAATGGTTATTATTCTTATAACCCACTGTGTGTGTGTGTGTGTGTGTGTGTAGATCCACTCGGAGTGTAAACGTTTCGGGAAGGCCTATGGTTTGCGCTCGGTGGCTGTGTACGGAGGGGGCAGTATGTGGGAACAAGCCAAAGCTCTACAGGACGGAGCTGAAATTGTCGTCTGCACCCCGGTGAGGCTCCACAATCAGATTCTGATGAGCGAAGGCGTGTGCCGATGCCTCTGTTCATGTAGTGTGTCTGATTCTGCAGGGTCGTCTGATCGATCATATAAAAAAGAAGGCGACGTCGCTGCAGCGAGTGACCTACCTGGTGTTTGATGAAGCCGACCGCATGTTTGATATGGGATTCGGTAAGAAGTCGCTTCCTGTAGAACTGGTGTGATTTATACGGTCGTGGTTCTGATCTCTCATCCACGTTCACTTTCAGAATATCAGGTGAGATCCATCGCCAGTAACGTCAGACCCGACAGGCAGAGTAAGTCTAGAATCAATCCGACCTCCAGATCTGAATCCATCCTTTCTTCATCGTTTCTCACCGTTTTTATCTCGTTCTTTCAGCTCTGCTGTTCAGTGCCACGTTCAGGAAGAAGATCGAGAGGTTGGCGCGAGATATTCTCATCGACCCGATCCGTGTAGTGCAGGGAGACATCGGAGAGGTTCGACAACTCGTCTGCAAATCCACTGCTCACATACTTCAGTCTTTAAGGCCCATACAAAAGACACGATTATATTGTAGAGTACAAAGTAATGGGAACGCCTGTCTCTCTCTCTCTCTCTCTCTCTCTCTGTCTCTCTCTCAGGCGAACGAGGACGTGACCCAGCTGGTGGAGGTCTTACCTAGCGGTTCTGAGAAGTGGGTGTGGCTGACGCGCAGACTGGTGGGCTTCACCTCTACAGGTTCTGTGCTCATCTTCGTCACTAAGAAAGCAAACTCGGAGGAACTGGCAACCAACCTGCAGCAGGAGGGCCACAGTCTGGGTCTCCTGCACGGAGACATGGACCAGAGCGAGAGGAACAAGGTCATCAGTGACTTCAGGAAGAAAAGTCTGCCCATCCTGGTGGCCACAGATGTGGCAGGTAAGCGGCTCCCACTAATTTCTCTTCATCTTCTAATGATGGAAGTTTGTGGGTTTAATATTGAGACGTATCTGAACCGTGTTGTGAACTTCCTGCTGGGTTCGGATTCTCTCACCAGAGACACCATCATCGTTTATATTGATGTTAGTTGATGGTTCTGCTCACAGCTCGTGGTTTGGACATTCCCTCGATTCGGACGGTCGTGAACTATGATGTTGCCCGAGACATCGACACACACACACACCGAGTGGGACGGACGGGTCGCGCCGGAGAGAAGGGCGTGGCTTATACGCTGCTCACCAGCAAAGACACCTCATTCGCCGGAGATCTCGTTCGCAATTTAGAAGGAGCCAATCAGAGTGTTCCGAGGGAGCTGATGGATTTAGCCATGCAGGTACAGCAGACGAGTTTCTAAATGTGTTTATTATAAATAAATGGAAATGCTTTGTTCTCAGTTGCGGCGTCTGTGTTGCTCTTCAGAATCCCTGGTTTAAAAAGTCCCGGTTTAAGGCTGGAAAAGGAAAGAAACTGAACATCGGCGGCGGCGGTTTGGGTTACCGGGAGCGACCCGGACTGGGAGCTGAAACCTCAGTGAGTCTCTCCTGTACTGTAACTCCACACTTTCAGCTTTCACAGGTTTAAATGCACACTAGACAACTTTAAGCAGCCTTTGGTTGGTTCTCTTATGAGGCTCCACCTACAGGCCTGGAGAAAAGATTCACTGTGTCAGAGCATACGATCTCATTTAGTAACTGTTAAATTATACACTTTTATTTATATATATAAACTTTTATACAGTATTATAAACTTTTTAATGGGTTCCCATATCAGCCAAAGCCATAAAATAGCCAACATGTGGTAATAAATCTATTAATGTTACTATCATTTAGTGCTGATGTTTCCATACGGCTCAGTTTATTAATATGATTTCATAATTATAAAGTAACGTGTGTGTGTGTGTGTGTGTGTGTGTGTGTGTGTGTGTGTAGGAGCGCAGCAGTTCTGTTCTTGGTAACTATGAGTCCTATAAACCTTCCACTGGAGCGATGGGAGACCGCATGTCTGCCATGAGACAAGCCTTTCAGGTGAGACACACACATGTGCACGTGCATACATGTACACACAGGGTGTGTGTGTGTGTGTGTGTGTGTGAGCACCCTCATGTATTTTATTATTTACTTTGATGTTTTTTTCCTCTTTAAGACTCAGTATAAGAATCATTTTGTGGCAGCGACCAGTTCGTCTCCGAAACTCAGCACTCAGTCGAGTAGCAACACCGGCTGGACCAGTGCAGGGAGTCTCAACTCCATCCCGTCTGGAGCACCTGAAGCCTCTCGTGCACCTCCTCCTTCCTCCTACATGCTCCCTCCTCCTGCACCTCCCATACTCCCTCCTCCTCCTCCTCCTCCTCCAGCCTTCGGTGCAGGTATCCAACTCTCCGGCTCTCTGAGCTCCGTGTCGGACCCCTCCCCCTCGCCATCCAGGGAGGAGCCACGTCACCACGGCGATGGCCACCACCATCGCTACAGCGACCGGGATCGACATGGCGACCGCGATCGGCACGGCGACCGCGATCGGCACGGTGACCGGGACAGGGAACGGCACGGAGATCGCTACGGCGACCGGGACCGACATCGAGATGGCGAACGAGATCGGCACGGCAACCGGGAGGGCAACCGGGACCACCATCGGGACGGACGCAACGGGCGAGAACGAGACGATCACCGGGGAGACAAGGAGACCGGGGATAGGGGCGGGTCACACAAAGGGGGCGGGGACAGCTTCGTCGTTCCAGACGTTCCCAAGCGTAAGAAAAGCAGGTGGGACAGTTAAGCTGTGGTCAGTCAGAGCTGAAAAATTGAACACACAGACAGCTGTCTCACTGTCCTACTGTCTGTCTACTGCATCAGCTCTCTAACTCTCATCACCTTGTAATCTCCGAATTCTTTTAGGTTTCAGTGCTAAGCTAACGCAGGTAGCATCGAGCCATTCAAAACAATTGAAGCAAGCTAACGTCTCAAATAACGTCTGAAAACGTCTCACAGACGAATCGTTACAAGTTTATACATGAAAAATCATTTCTTAACCTTCGAAACACCTCTGCACTGAATTCTGGGAAATCCTCTTAATGTTGTCTTGTTCTGTCCATGATTCTAACATTTATCACCAACAGATAAAACAGGACTTTAGGAGTGGAGAATCCACGTCGTGTGTGTGTGTGTGTGTGTGTCCCCGTGTGTCCGTGTGTGTGTTCGTTTGTGTGTGTGTGTGTGTGTGTGTGTGTCCGTGTGTGTGTCCGTGTGTGTGAATATTCTTGGTGTTTTGAGGGCTCTGGTTTCTTCTATGATTTTCACTGTGTGTGTTTCATTGATGGACTTCAGATGTTCAGTCACTCAGCAGCTTTACAGTCTTTAGGACCACCAGACCTGTCGAGCAAGCCGAGGGTCACAGGATGTACAGGATGTACAGGATGTACAGGAAGTACAGGAGCAGGAAGCAGAATCTCGTTTGTAGTTTATGATGTCACCACCTCCGACTCTGTGCAGTTTTATTTGAATTTTCACAGTTTGTTCATTTTTCCTTCATTAAAAACATTAAAATGTGTGAAAATTTCAGTGTTTTCATGAACATTCGTAGTGTCACTGTGGAACACACACTGGGTGATTACACTCAACACCTAAACAGCTCTCACACACAATCTGAGAATCTCCTGTTAACCTGGCTGATCTAGGAAACTGGAGTACCTGGAGGAAAACCACTCAGACACTGGGAGAACATGCAAAATTCAACCAGGGACTCTTAGTATGTGGCTGTAAATTTAAACAAGATTAAACCTCAATCACCTTAAACAACACAAACATCCATCACCACAAAAATCCATCACCACAAAAATCCATCACCACGAACATCCATCACCACGAACATCCATCATCACGAACATCCATCACCACGAACATCCATCATCACGAACATCCATCACCATGAACATCCATCATCACGAACATCCATCACCACGAACATCCATCACCATGAACATCCATCATCACGAACATCCATCACCACGAACATCCATCATCACGAACATCCATCACCATGAACATCCATCACCACGAACATCCATCATCACGAACATCCATCACCATGAACATCCATAAACATGAACATCCATCACCATTACAGCTTTGAACTTCGTACCTGGACAGGTGATGTTTGTACATAAAAAAACTAAATTAATAAACATGAATTTTTATTCTCATTTATTCTGAATCATGTTAAAATCACTTCAGTGAGTTAATGTGCCGTGACAGAACTGGGTGCAGCTTTGACTCATTAACATCTACAGTATTACAGAATGATGAAAGAAAATCTTGTAAACAAACGAATACAAATTCATCTATAAACAAAATTCGGAGTCCCACAAGATTCTGCAGTTGTTTTCTTGGAACTTGTTTATCAAAGTTTTGTTTTAATAAAAGTTTATTAAACATGTTTATAAGTGTGTGTTCCCTACAATAGACCGGTGACCTGTTCAGGTGTTCAGTGTATTTGTGTCCCACCATGATCTTAAACAAGCGCCAGTATCGGTTACAAGATTCCCTGTTAAACAATATTATATTACACAATGTGGAAAATCAATATAACAGAAGTGTCAAAATACTAATAAAGTAAGTAATTAATATTTTTATGATTAAATAAACTTACACTGTTTATCTCACGGAGCAGGAACGATTACACACGAACAATAATAATGAAACACCTTTAACATCGATGTCCATTTAAACAAATCTGGTGTTGTGTGATCATCATTACAAAATAAAAGACTTATTTGGTTTCTGTTGTATCTTTAATGTCACTAAATGTAATAAAGTGTAATAACGACTGTAATCCTGTCACCCGGCCTGCATGATGCACCTGTATATGAATAATAAGTGCTCAAGATGTTCAGCCACAGTGACACACACACACAGTAAACACACACACACACACACACACACACAGTAAACACACAGACTTCAAAACCTCACCTGTCACCACCTGTCTGATCAACAGGTCATGTGACAAACCAATCAAGAGTTGTAATAACGATCTGCTGTTACTCATTAGGATAATTAGAAATGGGTGGAGCTACCTGCCTCTAACACAGTATAAAACATGCAGCCTGACATCAGGAGAACATGCTTGGGATCTTCCGGATCAGCTACCATGGGTCTGAACCAGTTTCTTCTTGTTGCTATGCTCCTTGCTATTGGATCTTCTCAGCCGTTTGCTCCTGGAGCATCTCAGCTGTTTATTCCTGGATCATCTCAGCCTCTTGGTCCAGTATTTCAGTCTCTTTATCAGTCTGGTGGTTCTCAGCCTGTACAAGTGGTTCCTGTTGATGTGTCTGTTCAGACCGGAAGCTCCTCTCAAGCCCCAGCTGGACTGCAGATGGTTGCCCCAGTCCAAACCGCTCTGAATGTGCAGTCAGGAGTTCAGGGACCAGTAAGACCACTGACCTGGCGTTTTCCCATCATGCCTCCACTGCCTGCTGCCCCAGAACCAGTAGCTGTGTCGTTCGATCTCCCCGTTCCAGCTCTTCCACAGAGTGTCGCTGCCGTGTGCACTGAGAAAGTGGTCCATGTGGAAGTGAAGCAGGACCTGTTTGGAACCGGTGAAGCCATCAACTTGAATGCACTTTCTCTAGGAGGTTGTGGTCCTGTTGCCCAGGATCCTGCACTTCAGATTCTTATCTTTCAGTCCGAGCTCCAGAATTGTGGCAGTAACTTGATTGTAAGTAGCTCTTGAATCCCTTTAAAACAAATGTTGGTTTCCTTTATTGACCTTCTTCGGGTTTCTTAGGTGACCGAGAGCGAGCTGGTTTACATCTTCACCCTCATCTATGGATCACCACAAAGTTCTTCCCCTATTGTAAGATCTGCTGCTGATTCCGGTGCCACGTTTACAATTGAATGCCACTACCCAAGGTACAACCAGGTTGTAGTAGCTCTTAAACTTACCCCTGGTGTTCAGTTGGTGACATTATTTAATGCTTTCTAGGTTCCACAACGTGAGCAGTAACCCTCTGGTTCCCTTCTGGATTCCTCATGCTTCTGTCCATGTTGCTGAAGAACAACTCGTCTTCTCCCTGAGACTCATGATCGGTTTGTATCTCTATTTATCAAACGTTGGTGTTTCTGCATGTTCTCATCTCATCCTCCCTTTCTATAGAAAACTGGGTGTCTGAAAGGTCCTCCAACCAGTATTCCTTGGGCGAGACGATCAACATCGAGGCCTCTGTGGTTCAGTATCACCACGCACCTCTTCGTGTAACTGTGGAAAGCTGTGTCGCTACTTCAGTTCCTGATGTGAATTCTCTTCCCAGATATTTCTTCATTACAAACGATGGGTGAGACAGGCGCACATTTTACTGGCTGTAATTTCACTCTGACTTTCAATTGTTTCATCACAGCTAAACATGAACTTTTTTTCCCAGATGTTTCGTTGATTCCAAGCTTACCGGCGGCAAGTCTCAGTTTCTGCCCCAGACTGCTGGAAATGTTTTAGGACTTCAGTTGGAGGCGTTCCAGTTTCAGCAGGCCAACACTTCCACGGTCTGTAGCTTCACTTTAATGTCTGTGCTGCTTCAGTATGAACCCACTCCTGGTCTTATACTGGTTTCTCTTTGTAGATTTTCTTTGCATGCTGGTTGGAAGCAACATCAGCAGCTTTCGCCCCTACAGCCGATACCAAGGCTTGTTCCTTCTCTGGAAATGGGTACGTCCCAGTTTCATGGGGGGAGGAAGGGTTAAGTTTCATATTTAACACTGTTCTGTCTGCAGATGGTTTGCTGCGTATGGTGATCATTCGGTGTGTGCCTGTTGTGATGGTAACTGCAGTGCTAGAAAGAGAAGGGATGTCTCAGACCACGGTACGAGTCTTTATCATCGTTGTAGGCTTATTTATAACTAGACTTTATTTAAATCTTCCTGGCTAATATCTCCATGTTTTTATTTCCAGCCCTGCATGTGAAGAGAAGAGTTAACCTGGGACCTATTGTGGTTGTGAACTAGTTAATGACTTGTTTTGAATAAAACTTTGAATCGAACTTCCTGTTTTTTCTCTTTATTCCTGATTTTACACTTTTCAAGCCTATTGTGACTTAATCGTGTAGTTTAACCCAAATGCAGGTCAAGTGGTCAGTTTGTGCTTTAGTGGCTACTAAACTTGAAAGCAACTTACTAAACCAATCGTTGCTTGTCCTGGTGTCTCAAACCTTCAACATTTAACCCGAAACCAAACCTTGTTTTGTTCAGGAGTAAATTCTTGTGCATGTTGTAACATTTACACTAGGGGGCTGCAGTGAGCACGTTAATGCCTTTGACCTTCAAAACCTTAAACTAATTGTTAACCACAACAGTTTATATCATCTGAACTTAAACCCTTGTCTAAACCGGAAGTTCTCGCTTAAAAGCTTTTTTTATCTGTTAAATTGATCCACAAACTTGCCCCCATGTCAATGGAACGACATTGTAATGTCATCTACACTTTCTAACTCGTCTCATTTTTCATCCCCATCGTTGCTTCTGAACCTTGTAGCAGTTTCTGACCTGAAACCGCAGCACCTGAGCAACATCCTGCAGTCAAATTTCTCTGGTCAGTTATCCTGGGCCGATGGGTCATGATGGTCCCTCGAGGAATTTGTAAATCCTTTTATTTGACTGAACTTTGAATCTGCCGTGTGAATATTACACATCGTGTATCTGTATATTTATTTCTTTACATTTGTTAAAAGCTCATTTGTTAGATTTGATTTGATGAATTACTTAAAACAACTTTTTAACTGTGGCCCCAGACATTTGGCCCCCAGTATCCATCCATCGAGGATCTCATTACCAGCACTTCATCCTAGTTTAGTGATAGTCATGATAGGACGCACACTGTCCAGATACACTAAACACACAGTCCAAAGACTGCCCAGTGTGTGTTGTACCCTGCAACAGATGATCTGTTCAGGTGCTTAGTGTATTAACCCTAAATAGGATTATGTGGTGATACAATGAGATGATGGCTGGATGGTGGCTCAGTGTGTAGCACTGCTAGAAGTTCCTGGGTTCCAGTCCCGGGAGGTGAAATGGAGATTTTTAATTGTCCATGCATGTGTTTGACATGGTGTAAATGTGTTATTATGACGTCAGAGACTTGAAGGTGGGCGGGGCTGGTGGGCGGGACTTATGTGCTCCACCAATCAGGTTAAACGTCTCTGCTGAATAATACGAAGCTGAAAGCCGGCAGCAGGACTGAAATCCGAGCAGCTTTATCATCACCTCAGGCTTCGTTCTTTTAACCCAAACTGCTTCCAAACAGGACCGAACCCAGCCACAGAAATCCGCCTCGAGCTTCACCGAGCGCTCCGCGAGTTCCTTTTACGTTCGGATTCCGCCGCTGAAGACCAAATCTACAGACATGGTGAGTCTTTTAACCGTTTCCCGTTTAAATAAGCGGCAGGCAGCGGATCTGGACTGCATCCCAAACCGCTCCATGCTGCCTATACAAGTGCACTTATTGTCGATAAGTTACGTCATCTAGCTAGTGCACTAGTGTAGGAGAAAAACTTGATTTGACATTCGTCTGATGTAAATGTGTTTCTTTATTGTGACGAGATGCTGAACTAATCTGCTCATTTATTCCTATATTTCATACAATGTAATGTTTTTCAACTATAATATATATTTTTATTTAATTGTCTGTAACATGAGTGGATTATTTCAGCGCTTTAGCTTTAGGTTACCTGGATTTTGTTTGTTGATCTGATGGATGTGATGTATTTAAAGCTTTAATCAGCACATTTAAAGTCTTTTACTAATACAAACAAAACAATATATAAACTGTTTATTAAAATATTACATATAATACTGTCATTTCATGTGTGTTTACATTTTTATAAATACATTTGTTGAATTAAACATCAGCTATTAAACACATAAACACATAAACAACGTCTTTATGTAACTAGTTTATGCTGGATGCCCTTCCTGACACAATCCTCCCTGTGTTTGGGATCAACACTACAGTGTGTGGTTACGTATCTGTGTTCATACAGGACAATTAAGTCGCTTAAATTAGCCCGGTGACTGTGTGAAGACTTGTCTTTGGACTGTGGGAGGAAACCGGAGCACCCAGAGGAAACCCACACTGACACGAACTGCGCCACCTAGTGCTCAAACTGGGGACTTCTTACTGTCACGACGCGATTGATGATAACAATGTTAATGTTTTTTATAATAAACTTTTATTAAAACATCGTGTTTATTGTAACTATTACATCAAATATACAAATAATTTTAATATCTTTTATTTTCTCAACGTTTCCTCGATGTTTGTCCAGATTGAAACCTGAAGGAGGTTCGAAGTGGCTCCTTGAGAACTGTTTTTGGACTAGTGGAATAGTTTTTCATGAGAACTGTTTTTGGACTAGTGGAATAGTTTTTCATGAGAACTGTTTTTGGACTAGTGGAATAGTTTAGTATTGTGGAATGTTCAGTCTTCTTTGAGTCCCAGGTTTTTTCTTTCAGTTTCCTCCAAGAGTCCAAAGAAGTGTGGATAGAAAGTGTCACGTGACCGATAATAGATAGCTAGACGGGGTGGTCTGGGTCCTTGCTGTGTGGTTTGCATGTTCTCCTAAACCGTGGTTTCCATTAAAGCTGATTTGTGCCCCTCGTTCCAGATGAGTGAGGTATGGAGGTACAGATCCATGGTGTCACCATTAACACACCACACCTGGAGTAATAATCAACATTATTATTAGTATATAATATTATTATTATTATTATTATTATTATTGTATTAGTATATATTATTATTATTATTATTATTATTATTATTATTATTATTATTATTATTATTGTATTAGTATATAATATTATTATTATTGTATTAGTTTATAATATTATTATTATTGTATTAGTATATAATATTATTATTATTATTATTATTATTGTATTAGTATATAATATTATTATTGTATTAGTTTATAATAATATTATTATTAGTATATAATAATAATAATATTATTAGTGTATTAGTTTATAATAATATTATTATTAGTGTATTAGTTTATAATAATATTATTATTAGTATATAATAATAATAATATTATTAGTGTATTAGTTTATAATAATATTATTATTAGTGTATAAATCTTATCAAATCCTCTCACATGGATAAAAAGATTCTCATCATTTTAATCGGAGTGATTGTTGTGTTTGTTATTAATCATCGATGGTGCGTAACTGTGTGGCTCCAGATATTTACTGACCAGTTGGAGGTGCTGTCAATGTTCTCCCGACGCTGGAGTCACATGTTGCTCTCCTGATGATGATGGCAGGGTTAAAGTTCAATTGTACATTTGTCGTCAAATGTTTTACATGATACAAGGACGTGTGAAAGTGAAAACATTCGGCTAAATGGTGTTTTTTTTTCATTTTTCACAAATCACCGGTCATGTAGTGTGTGTGTGTGTGTGTGTGTGTGTGTGTGTGTGTGTGTGTGTGTGTGTGTGTGTGTGTGTGTGTGAGTGAGTGAG
>JAOTRQ010000014.1:2691213-2702592 GCA_028565875.1 Hoplisoma paleatum | reverse complement strand
AAGTAACAACAGAGTTCTGACTAAACTACATCTTGTATTAAGAACAGAGAATGTAACACAACACATGTAGTGTATTAGACAGTATTATGATCATTATGGCTTTCCATAGTTGGAGTTCTGATCCAAAGGATGCCGGGAAATGTAGTCGAGATTGCGAATACAGAGGTTCCGGCTCCAAAATGCGATTAATTGCGATAACATTTTTAACGTGTTAAAATCATTGTAATTAATTAATCGAAATTAACGCTTTAAAGTCCCGGCACTAATTATTTAGGAATAGTTTTTGCACATTTTTATTTCAAGATTTCAGCTTTTAAGACACAGATTCCCTGAGTCTTTTTCACAATAATATATACATTAGGTAATATAAGAAACTACTTTTTCTTCTATGTTTGGGGAAAGCTGTTGTGTCTTCTAGTATGACTGTATCACTGTGTGCAAAACACGGCTAATAAAATCATGGTTTAATGAGTTTGAGATGGAGAAACTCTACTGACCCGTACAGAGACCTGACCTTAACCCCACTCAACTCATCTGGAATAAATTAGAATTTTAATTGTAAGCTAAGCCTTCTTGTCCAGCTTCAGTGCCTGACCTCACAAATGCTGTTCCACAAGATTGAAACCATTTTTAGTCCCATAAAGAACAAGTTTTCAGTTTTCGTTACAATTATAATTACAGTTTTAAATAGAGGTGAAAAACTATGAAATATTGCAATCTAGTAAAAGTACAGAAAATGCTGACAATGTAGGTTAAAATAAAGAAGCACCTGAAAGCTGGATTTAGGACAAATTCAAATCAAAACGAGTTAACACGAGAAATCACAAATCCATAATTACTTGTGAAAAACGGACAAATTAATTTGGTGTGAAAAAACAAACAAACAATAAAAACAATCACATAGAAATTATCTCGGCTCTGTAGTTAGCATCATTAAGACTAAGTGGAAACTAAGTGGAAACATTAGATTGCTAATGGAAAATGTTCACTGGAAACATTTAGGAAATTTCTCAGTATGAAAGTATTTCTGGGGTTTTATTTCAGCTGAACTATTGGATTATTGTTAATGTTTTTTAACACATGGATAAGCATGCTGGGAATAATCTGATTTATAAGTTGTCTCTGGCGTTTACTAATCTATTGAAGTAAAAGATAAGAAGAGGCAGATTGTTTCTTTATTTCTCCCCTGTAAGTTTTTACAGTGGTTCAAATTGCACGATTATTTAAAAAAAAAATGATATCATTTAAAGAGCATCAACAAATACATTTTAGACTAACAGTAAAGTCTCAGCCTTACATAGTTTTAAAAAAATATATTTAATTTTAGCGTGATAGTGAAAAAGGAGAGAATCAACCAAACCATTAATGACATCACTGAGCATCCTAAAGCTCCCCAAAGTCACATGTTGTCTCTCAGACAGCAGCAACACAATAAAAATCACATGACAAAAATAGTTTGTGTGAAAATCACCCAGCGTTAGTGATCTAGGGTTAAACAGTAATTTTATTCCAGTTAGCAAGGATAAATAGACACTAACATTTGTTTTATTTGTTTTATTTATTTATATTAGGTTTATTGTCTTTTTATCTTGATGTCTCAAAAAAACAGGCTTGACTTAAGAAGTGCTGAGTTGACAACACATGGTTTTTATGTTCTCTAAATTGGGCTCCTCAAAATCTTTCTTTATTCTTGACACTTCCTAACCTGCAGCTGATTAGAATTCGCAGAGCTTGTCATTCCCTATATGCTCCTCTGACATTCACTTGATTGACAGCGTTTTGCTTTGGCAGCACCTAGGGATAAGCTCTGATTCCTTTACATGCCTTTCAATAATTAGCATTGCACCTTTATAACCCAAAATATCTTGAGGTATGGCAGGAAGGCTGATTTGAAGGACAGTATGGTGCTGGCATTTGGTTCTTGCTGGAGAGCAGACTTTCTGTCACTATAATCTATCCTGACACGCTGAGGATATTTTATTCCTTGTCATCTCAGACTCTTTCTAGCAGAGCATGACATGAAAGTCAGATCAAGTTTAATTATCAAGCTGTGGCAACGCTAAACAATGTCCTGCTTGAGAAATGGCATAGGATTGAGTAAAGTGCATCACATTTTGTCCCCTAATTAACAGATTTTGTTACATTTTAACATACAGATTATCCACATATTGGGCTTTAAAGACTTCCTTGCTTCTTTTCTTTTTCTTAATAATTTCCGGAGGTTAAAAACCCCTCTATATTTTGACATTGTCTTGTTTAATAAATGCGAAAAAACTAAATAAAAACAACACTTATTAGCATAAGTCACATAATTCACGTTTAGAAAATGGGTGAATACGGAGATTATCAATTTACTAATATTTCTTTATGTCAGAGTAACGTTGTGCAAATAACTTCATGGGTATGCATTGTAGAGCCCATATACCTCTTTAAACTTAAATTTAAAAAGTGACCTAATATCTCCTTTTATAATGATGCCTATGTAATAGATATTAGAACATTTAGCCAATAGAATAAAACATTGCTTTATTCAGATGCTTTTCCTTATGACATAATAAAACACGGGAATCATTTATCTAACATGAGTCAGCAGCTGTTATGTTTAACCGGGGGAAATTGGTTAAAGACGGTGAAGAGAAAATCGTGTGAGGAGACAGAGAGAGAACATGAGGGTAGCAAGTAGAGAACTGGCTGTCGATGCAGAGAAGAAAGGTTGATATTCTGTGTGTGCGGGAGACAGGTAGCAAGTGGAAGGGTAGCAAGACTCGAAGCATTGGTGCAGGGTTTAAACTTTTCTATCATGGTGGATAGGAACAGAAATGGAGTCTGGGTGATCCTGAAGGAAAACTAGACAACGGATGTTGAGGTGGAAAGCGTGTCAGGGTGTTTAAAGGTTGATGATACAATAATGAATGTTATCGGTGATTATGCACCACAAGTTGGCTGTGAGTTAGATGAGAAAGAAAGATATATCGACCAGAGAACCAGGGTCTTGGTCCAAAGGACGTCGACATTAGAGCCTCTTCTAACAAACACTTAAATTCTAGACCTTTCTATAATGTCTAGAGTTTCTAGATGCATCTGCACCTGCCTTATTCGATTACATTTTGGTTGGTTCTGTTGTGCTGAGTGTTTTGTCAGGATCAGTTGGTATCCCCAGAGTTGTTTAGAAAGGTCTGAGGCAGAGGTAATTAATTTTATTTGATTTTTCTATGCAGCGATTAGGTGCGATTACATTGGAATTGGTTCCTCATGGTGCAGTTAGCTGGAGGCTAACCATTGGCATCCGTAGTGATACACAGTTTAGTGATTAGTCTCTTGATTATCACTCCCTGGTTAGTCTAGTGTTTCGAGTGTCTGCCTTAAGAGCCAGGAACCTGAAAGTGAATCTGTTAGGTCAATACATGTGTGGGTTGTTCTTTCTTTTCTCTTTCCCCATGTGATCCACGCAGCAGATACAGATCTCATAATTTACGTCAGAGACATGTCTTCCCCACACGCGTTTTATTGATTGTCTGCTTTTATTTGCTGTTTAAAGCTTACTTTCATTTATTTAGCGCCTTAAGCACTTGCTTTTTTGCTAACTTCTACTTAGCGCAATGGATCGCGAGAAAGGCTTGTATCGGAGTGACGGCAGTTCGAGTCTCATTTATTTTTCATTTTCAGCAACATCTGAATCAGCGCATTAGTTTGTTGTTTGCAAAATCTTTTAAATATCTAGATTTTTTTAATATACATTTTTATTTTATTATTTCTGCTAATCATAAGGAATTTTTTTTTTAATTTCAATTATAGTTGGAATTAGGGTTCAGGTATTTGCTGCATTTGTGAACTGTGTTAGGACACAATGGTTTGTCCAGTCTTTGAATTTATAATTATTAGATAAAATAATAGTTGTCATAAAATGTTTTTTTGTGAAAGTGTGTGTGTGTAAAATTTATAATTTATAATATATACATTAGACATGCAGTTTTTTTTTTTTTACAAATGCTATTTTTAAATGCTTTTTCAACAGTTCTGCTCTTTGGGTTCTAAAGGAAATGTAATCTGAAGCCTAAGCATTCTATGTTTCTGGAACAAATCCATAGTATGTGAGGCGCAAGTACATTTTTAATGGCTTAAGAGAAACAAAAAAAGTTTTGATTAACCAATTAAAATGAGTGAACTCTTTTGATTTGTTTGTGAGAGTTTTGTTGCTTAATTCTGTAATGAAAGTGACCGACCAATGTTAAAGTCTCATCTACAATTATTGAATGTGGTTGGCTGCTATTGTTGCTGCTTACGTTGCCACAACCAATTATTAATTTAGATGGTGGGAAGTCATTATTAACATTAAATTCATTTTAATTTGTTTTTTTTTATTTAACAGTCAATTTAGAAATTGTGTTTTGATTTCCTAGTGTGCTTTTCTGTGTTGTAAATTCTTTGAGAATGTGAAATAATGTTTGAATTATGAAATAATGTTTAAAATGTTTAGTTTATAATCATGGAACAGTTTGTATAGACTTTTCTGTAAAACAGGGTACATTTTCCACACTCACAATCTTACTTATTAAAATAAACCTTTTACTTTTTAAGGTGTCATTAGTTTTGAGGTTGGACGGATATCAGATGAGATAGTAAACCATGCAAACATTCTTTGAAATTCAAAGGAAAAAAAATCTGAAGTAAGAAACATATTCTGTTGAGGCAGCACAGCTTTTTAATGGCACTCAGCAGATAGTAGTGAGGCTTGAGACTCGCGTGTTGTCAGGCTCTGATCAAAGTGCAGTGAAGAGGGGATAAAATGAGATATTCCTCTTCTCTTCCTCTCTTACCATGTGCCACTCACTTCACACTTTCTCTCATTTATTCTATCTAGGCTCCGTCTTCACCCTCTTCACCCTCGGCTAATGAACCAAAGTACGAGAAACGCTGGTTGGACGCAGTAGCACTCTCCTTGGCCATGGCTCGAGTCTCCAGACACATAGCTAAAAAAGACAAATTAAGGTATGCTAATCCTTTGTGATGCCTTTTAAGTTTCAATGTCTTGCACCAGGCCAGGCTGCCTGTTAGTTTTTGCATATTGTTTCATTTTATTTAAAGGGTGTTAAGCAGCTATTCTGTTGCATTTGGTGTAAAAAAAAGGTCACTGATTGTACGCAGCAGTGGGGCTTGGAGATACATAAGCTCCATTTGGAGCTTTCATATAGAACAAAAAAGAAACTACATTTTAAAGATCACATTAGCGTCACATTATTACTATAAATAATATGTTAAATAATATATAGATTATTTATTGATCTTTGTGGGGCTTTCAAGAGAGGTTAAACTTACCTCACCCCTGTTTAGACCCAAATTCTTATGCTTTCCATCACCCATCCATATACCATTTGTTTCTGCTCATTTTGTCATTCATCTCGCCATTTGAGGCGTTTTACAATGCATGCCAAATCCCAATGAAATCCTCTATTCCTTACTAATGGATTTTATATTGTGTTCTGTCACTCACAAAGACAGTTTCTCCATTTCAGAAGACTTGACTGCAGTCTGCTGCCAGTTCAAGCAGAACATTACATTCTTCAGGCAATTTCTATCAAAAGCAGGTCGGGCACGCAATTGTTGTACTGTGCTCATGACTGGCATTAATTGAAATGATGGTACTTTATATAACTATATTGAGAGGACACTGCTGCCCCACCAGCTTATTTTTACCTTATGATGTCATAGATGACATAACAGTCTAACTTGTCTAGCTACTTTAATACATTTTCTTTAAATGATTGATTACCATCAGACAAGGGATTTGTAATTATATATAGTACGAGTAAACAAGATAAAAATACACTGTATAACATAACGTATATGGACATATCGAGTTTCAATAACAAAGCCCTACACAATGACTGCAAACTGAAAATTATACTTAAAATCATTTGAAAATTGGTTGGAAAAAAACCCCTATCTTTTCCCAGCATGACTATATCCATGTACACAATGCAAGGCCAATAAAGATACGGTTTTTGAGTAAGTTTGTGTGTAGGTGGTTTGAAAAGAGCCGATTTCAACTCTATTGAAAACTTTGGGACTAATTAGTCCCAAAACTCTTACTGTGAGCCAGGCTTTCTCATCCAACAGACTGCAGGGGTTGATTTCTTTAGGGGTCGTTTCTAAGCCATTAATGCTCTGTGAAACTACTATATAATAGGTTTTATATTTATTCTAAAACGTTTCCAATGGTGAAGTGCTCTAGATCAGCAGTCCTCAATCTTATTTCATGGAAAAAATAATTTCCTAGACTGACGAAAGTGGTTAAAATAGAATATATTTAGAATTGAAAATCAGTGTGAATCTTGAGGTGAAATGGGATGTTGCTTAGTAACAATAACACCCAAAGAACATTGACAAATTAATTACTATTATAGTCATCTCTATTTTGTGTGTGTGCATCCCACGAATAATCTGAATAATGACCTACAAGTTTGTACTGGCCCACTGCTCATTGCTTAAAAATTACTAGACCACTTCTGTCAGTTTTTGGCATCTAATTCATGATGATCTTAGGATGGTGTGCAGTTTCTTAGCCACAGAAAGCTAATTTAAATAGATCATGATAAACACTTTTAAGGTATAACAATACTTCATGGGATAGTTTTTTTTATTCCATGTCTAAGCATTAAAGCAGACTTGTGAATGCATATTATTTTTTACTCACACATATTGCAGAATGACTGACTTGGCTTCAGGGTCTAGTGGGAGTTTGCATTCCATTCTAAGACTGCAGGCTCAAGGTTGACCTTGCTTGAGATAGTTTTACATTTGTGTGCATTTGTAACAACTCTAAAAAAGTTTGTATCCACTAGTTTAAACAATAATTAAGCTTTTTTAGGAGTTTCTACAGATTTAAGAATGAAGTATCCACCTCATACATATATTGTAGAAATAAGTAACCCTAGAACATTAACGCCGGGTGATTTATACCCACACAATTTTTGTCAAGTAATATAATAATAATAATAATAATAATAATAATAATAATTTAAGAGTTCCTTTCATGACAAACAAGTACATTTTACAAGTAAAACAATAAAACAGTAATATTAAGATAAATATGAATAGACTAAAACCAATAAAAATGATATAGATATGAGTTATTATTTTTATTTTTTTATTTTAGTAATTATTTTTATTGTGTTGCTGCTGTTGCATGGGACTTTCGGTAACTTCAGAGCACTCATTGATGTCATTAATGGTTAGGTTGATTCCCTCTTTCCATCTGTTTTTATTTTAAGAGCCACGGGTTCGAGTGATTTTTATCCATTACTGATAGACAGAAACATAGTTTCTTGCCAATGCGTTAAATGCTATTATTCAGCAACAAATATTTTTCATTTAATACGCAACTTATTACAGTCAGTCAACATTCCATTGAATACAACTGACAACCATCATTACATTGTCAGTCCACCAAATCAGATGTTTATCCGTCTGCACCATGTACAAACACAGTGTCAAAACCATCCTCTTAAATACAGTTGTTGGAAAATAAGACATGTTATGTATTTGTAGTGTTTACTGTTTAAATATTTATTTTGTCAGCAACAATTTCAGTAAAAGCTTTTGAATTTGAAAAATAATTTAGTTGTTAACCAGACAGATTGAAGATTTGAATTGAGAAGAAAAAAATGTAACAAATATTTGTTAAGATCTACCATTGAATTGGCGGCATCGTGGCTTCGTCGCCTCACACCAATAAGTCCCGGGTCGGGCGGGGGCTTTTTGTGCGGAGTTTGCATGTTCTCTTCGTGTCAGCATGGGTTTCCTCCGGGTACCTCTGGTTTCCTCCCACAGACCAAAAACATACAATAGGTTGTGATCTTCAATCGAAGATGTAAAAAAAATGTCTTGTAGATACACATGATTTCCGTAGCGATACGGGTTGGAGAAAGGCCTGACAACCTACTGCATGAAAAGTACTCTGGGGATTGGTAGCATTCCACAGAGCATCTACTCGGATATGACTGGAAACGGGTAAACATACACACACTTATGAATGGCTTATGGGAGTGTGACTCATGAGATTAAAACGTGAACCTGTTTTACGTGGAAAAATAGGTGTGTAGTATGAACATTGTAAGAGGGATCTGGAAAGGGTCTGTTCTGTTTGTTCAGTTCATAAAAACCAATTCACTGTTCTGATTAGTTCACCAGTTTGTTCAGTGATATTTCCTGTAGCATGATGTGTCTGCCGTGAATGCGTTATTTAGTCCCAAATGTGTCATATGTTTGTTTACGGCACGCTTGTCTATACCAACATACTGGCTGTCATTGGCCGGGTGCTTGTATAATGGAAACTAAATTTAAATGAGTGACTGTAGGTCAATTTGGTCAACTGCAAAACAACTGGGTGAATGAAAAACATTCACTGACTGAGATCGAAACAAACGAGAAAGTTTATAAGATCATAGCAAGAAATCCCGGGTTCGATCCCCGGGTCGGGCTGGGGACTTTTTGTGCGGAGTTTGCATGTTCTCCCGGTGTCAGCGTGGGTTTACTCCGGGTACTCCGGTTTCCTCCCACAGTCCAAAAACATGCACTAGGTTGATCGGAAATGTGAAATTGTCCAGTAGTCACACACAAGATCCCTGTAGAGATACAGGGTTGGGGAAAGACCTGGCAACCTACCCCGTAAAATGTAATTGCAGAGATACTCTGGGGATCAGTAACAGTCCACAGAGTAACCCAGGGTCGAAGTCGACTGAAGGGTAAAATATATAGAGAGAGACTTAGGACATACTGTTCCAACATGACTGTGAAGACAATTTAGTGAACTTGGTGTGGGCTTGTGAACAGCCTTATATTTATTATTTATTATTTTATATTTTATATAAGGACAATAACACCAAAACAAGTTTGTGGTTGCCAGCAGACTGGTGCCAGTTTGCTGAAGGACCTTTTTAGTTCTGATATCACAGAATCATGTTTAAATAAATAAATAAGTGTTGAATTTTCAAGTCAGGATAAAGATTAGTTGTATTTGAGTGGGAATTTAATAGTAGATTTATATTTAAAAGCTTTTTGAAGCTCTGAGGTGGATTGACGTCAGAATGTTTGCGGTCGCTAGAGACGCATTTCCGTTCTGGACCTGCGAGCCGAGCTGAGCAGAGAACGGGAGTGTCAGTCTGTACAAATACTAACTAACCAGGAATTAAAGGACGTTTCCCAGCTCAGGTATGAGATTGAGATGGATTACATGTTAAACCGGTGTTCGGTTCGGTTGTCGGTGTGAATGAGAACGTAAACGTCGCCCGCTTTCTGTTTGTTTTGATAACGGGTAGTGCTTATAAAATGGCGTTTATATCGCTGCGGCTCTAAGTTCTGTGTTTTTCCCACCCGTTTTGTGACAGGTCCTGAGTTCTTTTGCGTGATTGGCCAAGTCGGCCACGCGTTCTTGGGCCTGATTGGTCTAGGCGGTATGTTTTCGTGCGATACCAGCTATAAGCCAATCACAATCAATGGGCGGGGTTATATGGAATCGGGTGGGGAAAAATATATACTACGTTACTTTATAGTTGAGGAACGTTGGCGGAATGTGTTTATAGGGTTTATATTCTAAAATTGTTGCTGCTCGAATCTGTAATGAATCAAATGCAAAGAAAATGATCACAGTTCACATCTGTTTTCAGTCACGTATTAAAATGATGCACTATAGAATGTGGCCACTTTATTAGGAACACTTGCATAATAATGCGTAATAACACATTTGTGCATGTGACAGTGCGAACAAATGCAAACAAACAACACAAAATACAGTTTAAATTACACGCCAACCGATGCGAAATTAAAGCTGCCTAATGCTACATCACTTATAGATTATTACATTTCAGTCAATTAATGTTTTAATGTTAGTTTTGATCTCTGTAAATTTGAAGCAGGATTCATAACTGCGTTATTAATTGTGATCACTGTGTAATGACACACACCGTAGATCTTATATTGACCAGGATGGGCTGATGACGGGCAGGAACAACCCTAGACAGGGTGCCAATTGATCACAGGGCTTCAACCGGCCAACACCCCCCAACGACTTCTCTCGATCTGGTTCGAGTGACTTGGCTTTGTGTGTGTGTGTGTGTGTGCAGGTGAAGATGGCGTCCGGCAGTTCGAGCAGTGAGGAAGAGAGAAGCCTGCGGGAGTGTGAACTCTACGTACAGAAACACAACATCCAGCAGCTGCTGAAGGACTGCATCGTCCAGCTGTGCACGTCCAGGCCCGAGCGACCCATGGCTTACATGCGCGACTACTTCGAGAGGCTGGAGAAGGTGCCAATAATAATGCCCAATTCCTTTCGAGAATCATTACAATAGAACCAACATTCCACATACTTTTGAACCCCCATATCAGGAGGAGGCTAAGCAGATGATGAGCCAGCAGAAGGCCGGCTCGCGTTCTGATTCGCGTGAGGATGAGATCTCACCGCCCATGAACCCGGTGGTGAAAGGCCGCCGCCGCCGTGGCGCCATCAGCGCCGAGGTCTACACCGAGGAGGATGCGGCCTCCTACGTTAGAAAGGTGCTGATGCTCACCTGTACAGTCAAGCATGAGGGTTTCATATCAGGGATGTGGGAGCAATGAACCCCTGAGGAGGTCCCAAAAACACTAGTAATGTTGATTACAGGATAGAATGTTTAAAAGGAGTGTGTACTTTTATTTGTTAATTATTTTTTTAAAGATTACAGAAGATCTTACAGCTAATGAACAACAATGATGTCTTAACGTCTGTTCCTCTTTACAGGTCATTCCAAAGGACTATAAGACCATGGCTGCTCTCGCTAAAGCCATCGAGAAGAACGTGCTCTTCTCCCACCTTGATGACAATGAAAGGAGGTGACACTGATTTTGCTTTGGCATGTTCTCAGTTTGTGAATGTTTATGTTAAACAGGTTCTCATTTATTCATAAGTCTGAGAACTTTCATCTCCCAAGATGTGTAAATATTTGATTATTACATTATTTTAAATATGATTTATGATGTCACATAACGGCTGTATGTGTGAACGTGCTTTAAAACTTGCAGGATTGTATCTATTTAACATAAAATCAGATTGTAACTGGTCGTCAAGCTGAACATTCTTTGCATTTCACCGGTATGATCTGTAATTTTTAGGTTCTGCAGTTTTATTGACCCAACATTTATTGGCTCTGAGAGTAAAACCAGGCGTACACTAGGACTGACTGCAATTAATCGATTATTCGTTGGTCGACCGAAAAAAATACTAGTGGGAAAAATTTCATTGGTCGACTAGTCGCAGGAAGAAAAAAAAGCTGCGTCTCGTCAAAGGACTTCTGGGACTTTTAATTTGAACGACGTCACAAAGGAAGACGTGACACTCCATACCAG
>JAOTRQ010000014.1:2655329-2682130 GCA_028565875.1 Hoplisoma paleatum | reverse complement strand
GAGTGTGTGTGTGTGTGTGTGTGTGAGTGTGTATGTGTGTGTGAGAGAGAGAGTGTGTGTGTGTGTGTGTGTGTGTGAGAGAGTGTGTGTGTGTGTGTGTGAGTGTGTGTGTGTGTGTGTGTGTGTGTGTATCACTCCATCCCAGTGTGAAACGTAGATTGATCCAGAGCCAGCTTGTTGCCCCTGGCAGGAAGGACAGGGTGAGGCTGAACGGAGAACTACAGAGGATGTTTCGTGGGGTGTGGGTAACGAAAGGATAGGACTAGGATAAGGAGCTCTATTGGTTTGGGTTTGGTCTGATAACCGGCTCAGCCAGGCTGTCGCCCGCACACGCTGGTGATGCCATGTGACATCATAAGACGGGCTGGACGGATGCGTTGTTGTTGGCGCGGGACGAGCATGTTAATGGGAAAGACGCTGGACAGACTCGCTTCGTGTGTGTTATTGGTGATGCCACCAGCTTCAGAGCCTCTCCCAGGAAACCCCACACACATCCTGAAGCTTAATCAGACTATCAGACCGGGAGGCGCTGTGCGACGTTCTCAATGTAAATAACAGAGTGTTGCTTTATTCTTCACAGTGGTGGAAAATGAAGTCCAGGCCAGAATAGAGCAGGTCTTTGGTCAGCTGGAACAACTGGAAATTCGCGCGAGCAAAGAGCCGCCCAACCGCCGCCAGAACGCCAAAATGTAAGTTGTGTTCTCTGATGCGTAAACACCCGAGAATCCGGTCCGGACCGCATGTAAAACTTCAATCCCAGCATACGACACAAAATGAATTGCACATCTGAGCCACCTGACACACATGGCATGTAGTCATGTTCTCACTACTGCAGGATGACCGCACTCCAGACGCAAGGCACAAGCACCTGAGATGTATCATCATCATTCAGTAGTTCCACCGCCGCGTTCTTATCTGTATAACCGAGACGGGTTTGCCAGGTTTCTCAGACGCCGCGTGTAACTTTGTTTTGTCGCCGCAGGCGGGTGGAGCAGCTGAAGTATGACGTGCAGCATTTGCAGTCGGCCCTGAGGAACTTCCAGCACAGGCGCTACGCACGCGAGGCTCAAGAGAGGGAGCGAGAGGAGCTGCTGAGCCGCACTTTCACCACCAACGTCAGTACGCAAATATACACCACAGGAGATAACACGTCAGTCCCAGATTCAGCACGCCGTACACACTCATCAGGCATAACATTATCGCCACCTCCCTGTGTTTCTCATACTGGACTCAAATGAATGCAAAATAAAACTTTATGACAACGTTTATAACACAGTTACGTGTGTGTAAATAACTCAATAATTGACTTTGACCATTAGTAATATTAATCTTATGTCTGGTTGGTGTACGAAGGCAAAGGCTTCAGATCCTTAAACTTGGACCTTTTGGCTTCTTTATTTATAATCAGGAGGCAGACACGTCGATTCCCATCGACGACACGCTTCAGTTTAACTCCAACCTGCACAACGCACACAGAGGCATGGACGACCTGCTGGGCTCCGGCTCCAGCATCCTGAACGGCCTCCGCGACCAGAGGGGCACACTTAAGGTACGTACTGAAATATATATTTACTGTTTTCACTTGTATAATATATAATAACCTTGCATACTTTTGTGTGGATTAAATCATCTGGTGGTTTTTCACTCCTTTCGACTATTTAAATTATTTGTGTTAACTTCACATCGGGCATAAATAATGCAGAAGAAATATTCTCTCTATATTTGGTATGTAAATATCTAAATGAGTTTATTGTTTCATGCTGCAATTTGCTTCTCTCTTTAGACCCCGTTTATCAAACATCACGTTTAAGAGCTCTTTTGTTGTTGCTTTATGACAGGGTACTCATAAGAAGATGCTGGATGTGGCGAACATGCTGGGGCTGTCCAATACAGTCATGCGTCTGATTGAGAAGCGAGCAACGCAAGATAAATTCATTATGATCGGCGGCATGTTGGTCACCTGCATCGTCATGTTGGTAGTTGTCAAATACCTGAGCTGAACCTTCCAGCCAGAACCGGACCAAACCGATGATTACACTATATAAAGACAGGAACCTGCACAGGGGGAACGTTCTCTACAATCTAACACACAGCTGTTCTCGTACTCTCGCTGTATTCATGCGATTTAATTTTCTGTGTAATGCACCAGCACTGATGTAGAAGATCGTCCTTCATTACAAATAGCCAATCATCTGTGGAGATGCTCAACCGGTCGTGATTCTCTTCAGGTTTAATTACGAAAGACAAGAAAGAGTTGGAACATATTAATTCTAGTTCATCCCATAGGTGCTCTGTGGTTTATCTGTTATATTTATAGACACGTATATTCATCTTTCATCAAACTATTACTTAATATGATTTCAAACTAAACAGAAACGTTGTACTGAATAATAATTTCATAAATCTGCTCAATCGAATCCTCGTTTTGCACAAGCACCAGTTCAACCTGGCGATACTATTTACAAGCACGTGCACCGATTTCTAGAACACTTTCTGTGTTTTTAAAATGTGTTTCCTCAAGGTAGATACGTAAGTATGTAAGTATAACATTCCGGTAATTATTTTATTATCCACTATTAATCTTCTTTCAAATTAAGGTATATATCTAAAAACATTATACTGTATTCTCCGAGATAGTGGTGATCTGGTTACAAAACAACACTGTATAGTTTTATTCGCTTTATCTGGTAGCACGGTGGCTTAGTGATGCAGGACTGGTGCTTTACAGAAAGAAGTCCCGGGTTTGATTCCTAGGTAGAGTCTAGGGCTGTCTGTTTGGGGTTTGCATGTTCTCCTTCGTCTCTGCATGGTTTCCCTGTCACAGTCCAGAAACATGCTGGTAAATTGCAAAGCAAATTGAAGATACAAAACTGTTAACTTAAAATGCAAATCAAGGCGTTAAAAAAAGCTGAATAAATAATTATTTGTACGTAAATAGAAAATAAAGTAATTAATGACACCTGCGCCACCTGGTGGATGAAACTAGCACAACGTGTTAATCGAACAAAATGAAAATATTTCTTAGTTTTCTTTTAGACTTAGTTTATTAAATAATCTCAAACATTCCAGTATTAACTTTTTTTTATTTAAAAAAGCATTCACACACAAACAGGGTTATTTCATCAAACCGAATTTATCCATCAAGTTAGCATTAGCAAACGTAGGCTAATTTTATTAACGACGGATTTTTTTAACGAAAATAAATATAACTTCTATTTAATTTAATCGATATTTATCAGAAATGTGTTGCTTTTGAGATCTTTTAACGTAATTCGATACAAAATAAAGTTGAAAATACTGTATTCAAGTATTAATATCGTAGCTCTGACAGGAATTAGCATTGCTAGTTTTTTATATCAGAATTGGCTCTACAAACTAAATATTTTATACCAACTAAATATTTTAAAATGATCTGTAAACCAGCACTGATTATTAGAACGAATCTAAACTATGATTATAAAAGTAAAAATGAGATTAAAACAGTCACTAAATTGGTTCTTGTTGGAGTTTTACTGGATTCTACTGCTTAGTGTCTATTACCAATATATTTAATTGTAAGAACTTAAACGTAATAAGTGTACATCATCTCACAGGTAGGTGGCGTACTGGGATAGGAATATATGTGGTAAATGAGTCGAGGGTGGGAATGTGTTCCAGAAAGCTCTGGCTTCTATAAACTAAAGTCTAATAAAAAATACCATTTACATTTTCACAATATAATTTACATTAAGGGCCTCGTTTAAGGGCCAAACTGCAGCAATCAGTCATGGGTAAAATTCAAGTTTCTCTCACATATGGTACAAGTAGTGAAATGAGATGGAGCGCCATGTTCTCCCAGTGTCTGCATGGGTTTCCTGCTGGTGCTCCGGTTTCCGCTTTCTCTCAAAGTCCAAAGACATGCAGGTAAGACAAATTAAAGATAGGAAACTACACACGTGTGTATGTGCATTCTGTCCAACTAAACTTGTAATTTATCGTAAAATAGTTGTTGTAAACAACTAACAAAAGTAATTTGAAAACAGCTTAAAATATAAAAATAAAACTCCACTCACAGAGATCTCAAAACTTTATTTTCCAACTCATCAATAAACAATAAAAAAGTAGATATTGTTGCCTCAGTTTATAGTTTGATTAATTTCCAAAAGAATAACGCAACATCGATCCTGAACATACTTGTTATTACTCTTTTGCTCATGTTCTTTTTTTTTTTTTTTAAAGGATTATTTAATATTTTTGTCGTCACTGTTAACGGGTTACAAATGTGTCTTAGTTTACAATCTCATTATTTACAATGAACTAATTTTACAAGGAAGGAAACAAAAACAACCAAATACTGCAAAATAAATAATAGAAAATAAAACTATTGCAGAATTCTACAATCATACAGGATGCACAAACTGCATCTTATTGTCCGTTTTCAGTGCAAGTCAGGTCCATCGGCGGTGAAAGAAAAGCTCATGTAATGTTCTCGTTTGTTCTGCTGTGTGGACTCGTATCGTATCGAGTAGGATGAATATGGCTTCAAAGTGTTTCACATCATCCTCGATCCTGGTAAGATCTACTTGTGGAGTAGAAAGTGTTTGTGTTTACTACTGATTCCTTTGTACTGTTTGTCCATATTTACTGATCTCGCAGCAGCTTCGTGGTCGTCAACAAAAGACTTGTCGCTTACACGGTAACAGTGATTCAACTCAAAATATGGCTTAAGTCAGCCGGCGAGTCTCTGGCTGCAAGAGGGGAAATAATTTTATAGATAATATTTTATAATTTACTACATAAAACATTTCATACACACAACTCAGATCCTATTCTTTGTTGGAAACTATTCCTGATACATTTCTTGTTTTATAGTCAACTTCTTCACAGTCTTCAGGTAAACCAAAACTTTATTTGTATTGTATTCACTCGTCATGATGTCCCTCTTTAGGGTAAAATATCTCATGGTAAGAAATATTACCACCCTCCATTAAAATGATCCAGAGACGAGGGCTGTATCTCATGAGCCGTGATTAGGTGGGTGTTGGAGATCCTGCCCTGAGAAGATGGGGTGGAGGAGCGGGTGGAGCTGCAGGGCGGCGGCTGCGGCTGCCGCCGGGCGCGGAGCGAAGAGGGTGGGGTAGAGTGCTGCGTGCGGGACGTGATGCAGAGCTAATGGGGCGTGGTGAAGCGCCGAGGCGGGGATGATGTGAATAGGCTGACCGGAGAGGAAGGCCGAAGGGTGGGCGGGGATCAGGCCGGTGTGGCCCAGAGAGTGACCCAGAGAGTGACCTAAGGTGTGTCCCAGGGGCGATAAGGAGATGGGTGTGAGGTGGTGTTGGGGTATGTGGTGCACTTGGGCGAGCTGGGCGGGATGAGGGTGGTGTGGGTTATGGGCGTGGATGCCCATGGCGGCGGCGTGGTGCTGCAGGATGGCATGCTGCACCGTCGTGATGGAGGTGGCAGACGCAGCGGAGACAGTGGGTTGCTGGATGTGAATTTGTTGCAAGGCGGTTGGCGGGGGAGGTGGTGCAGGAGCCAGGTTGGCAGCGGCCAAGTTGACTACCGCGGCGGCTGCGGCGGCCGAGGGAAACGCCTTGACTTGCTTGGCCAGAAGCTGCTGCTGGATGTGCTGCTGAGCTGCCTGCTGCAGCTTGCTGTATTTCTCCATCTCTTCAGGGGTGAACGTGATTGGCTGGCTCTCTAGTGGTGCCAGGCCATCCTCCTCACCCTCCATGCCCATCATGTCCTCCTCGTCCATAGTAGCCATAGGGTACCCTGGGTATGCATGCATGGCTGTTTGCTGAGACATATTGGCACCCATTAAGCAACCGTCCATGATGGGGTTGTTGGGATCCTGCCCGGGATCTGCTTGGTAAGGAATCAGGACGTTTGTCGAGTCTTGGTCGAACCCTGGACACGACTCATTAATTTCTTGCGGTTCTAAAGTTTGGTTTGTGTTCTCCTCTGAAACTGAATTTGAAACGGGTTCCTCCACCTTTGGTTGCTGCTTTTGAGCCGCTAGAGGAGGTGGCGGCGGCGGCGGCGGGAACTCCCGAATCGGCTCCACCAGGATGACCTCGTTGCTCGAATCCGAATCTTTCCCATGACCCAACCTTTCGCCATCATCCAATCGCAAGAGAGAATGCAGAGAGGGTTTCTTGCCTGCCTGCATCTTACCGAAAAGAGGCAGCATCCCTTTGCTCCCGAGTACCGGCGGCAACTTGGGGCCGAAATAGCCTTGCGGAGGGTCCTTGAGTTTGTTTCCGGGTTTACTCCCAGTTCCGGAATCCTCACCACACTTCCGGGACTGGATCCTTTCAAGTAGCTGCCGTGCTGTCACGGCGTTCCGGTAATCGGAACCACCCGCCGTGCTTCCTTTAGTCGCTTGCGTGGCGTTTCGGGGCTGAGTGCGGGACGACGAGGACGAGGACCTCGGGGACTGTGAGCGGTAGATGCGACCACGGTTGAAGTCCCGACGGCGGGCGGAGCCGTCCTCGCGGCGGCTGTGAGAGTGACGTTGCAAGGCTTTGGTAGAGCTGGATGAGCGGCTCCGGGAGCTGCGACTGCGGCTGTAGCTGCTTCGTCGGTATGAGCGCTCGCTGCTGGTTCTACTGCTCCGACTGTAACTGCGGCTACTGCTGCGCTGGCGTCTCCGTCTGCGGTGCTTCCGGCGCCCATGAGAGCGCGAACGCGAGCGGGATTCTTCCTCAGACGATGAGGAGGAGTAGTGGCGTCTGTGTGAGCGCCCGCCGCTCCTGCGCTCGTACTCCGAGTCCGATGAGGGTCTCTTGGAGCTGCGGTGTTCCGTCTCGCTGTAGTCGCTGTAGCTGGAGTAGCTGCGCCTGCTGTAGGCACTGCTGGCCGCCGAAGATCGCTCAGAGCTGCTGGAATACGAGCGAGTGCGAGATTTCTGGCCCCGATTCCGTCTGTGATCTCGATCTCCACGACTGTGTGAGCGTCCCGACCGTCCCGAGTCCTCGCTATGATGGCGCCGTTCACGTCCTGAAGGAGATCGGCGGTGTGTATTCCGTGCTCTCTGAGACGACGAGCCGCCGTCCTCTTCACTCTCGCTGCTGGGAGGTCGACCCCCTGCTGGACTCTTCTGGGCAGATGCGGAGCAGGATGCAGCGGCTGTGCCGGGGTCGGATTTGAGCCTTTTGGTACCGTTATGCTCTTCCGAATTGTTGGTCTTTGCAGTGCTTGATTCAACCTTTTGCGAGACTTTGTTATAAACACGTTTGCGCCTCCCGACCTCCAGAGCGACATTTCCTTCTGCCGAAGCGCCACTTTTACCCTCCTTGTCCTTTTCTTTACTCTCTCCTGACGTTTTATCCGCCTCAGGACCGTCTTTATTCTTGTTTTTCTTTCTCTTGTGCTTCTTTTTCTTTTTGCTCTTCTCTCCAGGCATCTCCGTCTCACCCTCTCCACCTTCTACGGCTGCCTTCTCCTTCTCTTTCTTCCTCTTGCCAGACTTCTTGTGTTTCTTCTTCTTCTTTTTCTTTTTGGATCCAGTTGCTCCATCTTCTGCGTTTTCCATCTTCTTGTCCTTGTTCTCATGGTCAGGCATTTTTTCTCTCGAGGACGAATCTTCTTTGTTGTCAGCCGGTATGAGTGCTGTAGCAGCCTCGCCGGTCACGGCTTTGGTCTTGGAACTCTGTCCTTCGCTTGGCTTCGAATTTGAAGGCTTGCTGGCTTTTCCGATGCGGTTTTTATTCCGAGAAGACTTGAAGTCGAAGTAGAGAGGATTACAACTGTAAGATAGAGAGGGTTGAGCCTTGGTGAAATCCAGGAGCTCGGAGGGCCATTGTAACGTCTTGCTCTCGTCTTTACTCAGGACGGGGAAGAAAGGACCTGTCGGCAGGTTTGTCGCTGAGGTTTCTAGAGGTTTGGATTCTTCTTGCTTGGATTCAATCGCTTGAGAAGTGCTACCTGAAGGCTCTACCAATGATTTCTCAAGAACTTCTGTGGGGCCTTCTGATACGTCTTCTGTCTTAACTTCAGAAGATGAGACTGAATTTGAACCCTGTTCCATAACGGACTCCTTTACTGTTTCCTTTTCCGATTGGCAGACTTCGTCTTTGGTTTCTTCTTGCACGTCTTCATTCTCAATCTGGGCTTTCTGCTCTTCCTCATCGTTCTCATCCTCTTCCTCCGGGCTGCTGCACTGGTCGGACGCCTTCATGAAGAGAAGAAATTGAAAATGAGGCTTGACCCTGCAGTGAGCGGGTGGCATGTAGTGATAATATTGTGGTTCCTGTCCGGAATACCCTTCCTCCTTCTTCATCATCATTTTTAGTTTGTTAAGAGTGGAAGCCAAACTTCCCCCATCTTCAGCCTGTGGTTGCTCCTCCTCACCGGACACATTCACACCCCCACAGCCACCCACGACACTCTGTGGGCTTTCTGTGCAAGATGCTGTGCCCATTTCTCCTCCGGCTTTCTCTTCGGTCTCTTCCTGCATTTCTTCCTCGTCTACGGCTTCCTCGCCGTGGTCGGCAAACACGGCGGCCGCCGTGTCTAGCTTGACGGGCGTCTTTTTGGCAAAGGAAAAAGAAACGCTGACTTTGGAAGCCTGGGAACCTGCACTCGGGGTCGGAGAGGATGTGTTTTTGCGGAGAGAGAAGCTGATGGTGGGTCCGGGTCTTGGGGAGCTTTGACCCACACTAGCACAACTGCTCTTTTCTTCTCCTGAGGATTCCTCGTTTGTACTGTCCATGCTCATAGGGATGCCGTCGATGCTCGAGAGACCGCCTTCCTCTCCATCGACCGCTACAGTGGTCTGCTTGAACATCGGACCGCTGCCGGGAACGCTGGAGAGCCAGAAGGAAAGAAAAATGCTTCAGAGAGCCTTTTCAGTTTACCAGCATGCCATGTTTATATTTTAATAAACAGATAACATGGAGCAGGAGTGCCCATTATCTGTATATATATATAATTTCAGTAGATCTTTATATATTTAGTTTGGATATTGATTTTTTTTTTTTAAATGTTGTGGCTTGTGTATTGTTGAAAAGTTGTCAGTACAAAAACTGTCAGTATCTACGTGTTTCCCATCATGAATGTAAACAACAGTGTAAAACATGACATTCAAATCTTAATAGACAGACAAACAAACACACACACACACTCACCAGTCGGCCTGCTTTCTCTGTTCTGCCAGCTCATGTAAACGTCGCAGCATCTTCTCCTGCTTCTTGCCACCCTTACGGGAACGTGAAGATACGTTTCTTGCGAACTCCCTTTGCTTCAGTTCCTTCAGTCTCTGTTTTAGAAGCCAGAAATAATCTGTGTTATTTACTCCACCTGTCAGTGTGCAGAATGTTATTTCATCCGTGTTTTTTTTTTATACCTGTTTATGTGCATGATCGTAAGAGTTGATGTGATTATCGAACTCTTGGTGTTTCTGATACTGTTTATCACAGAGCTCGCAGTAGAAGTTCGCTCTCAGGTCTTCCAACGCCTTCGCGATGGCCTTCTCCTTCTCGGCGAAATCCTTAAGAACGCAGAACACAAGATAAAATTACAAACACACAAATTTCACTAACACATCATGCACTAGTTCCGTCCAACATCAATGTAAAGGCGACGGAGACATCTAAAATGTCACCTTATATTTTTGCTGCAGCTCTTCGGTGTTCTCCTTCTCCACTTCCAGAACTCGTCGCTTCTCCGTCGCGTCCTCGGCGTAGTCCAGCTGTCGAGTCACAGAAAGAGGTCCATCATGTCTACCCACGTGTGCCTCCGAGGTCGTATCGGACGCAACTCGGAAGAGAACGGAGCGTTTCTTACCTCCATCTCCATGCGCCCCATGCCCATGACATCGTACTTGAGGACGATCGGGACAGGGTCGGTCCGTCCTGCGGGGTGAAGCGAGAGGGAGGCAGGAAGTGACACGGAAGGGGACGGGGAGAAAAGAAAAACGAGAATGTGTTAGATCGCGATCAGGGTGGATGAGAGAACAGGGGTGGGGTGGGACAGCCTGTTTAGAGCACAGGGTGCTGGGTTAGAAAGACTGCTTTCAAAGTGCAAGAGATCAGAAAGCTAACAAGTGAACCGAATGCTAGCAGTTCTCACAGCTTCGTCTGCCCAGGGGCCACCGCCGGAACCTCGGAGAGGGGATTTATACCCGGGATTCCTTCTTAAATGGAACCTTTCAAACCACGAAAAACTCAGGAATGAGTAAACGTATCAACTTCATTTCGTTTAGGATTAATAAAGTATCACATCCATATATAGCTGTGCGTGTCTCCATCTATCTGTCTATCCAGCCATCAATCCGCCTGTCTATCTGTCCAGCCGTCCGTCCATCCATTCACCTGTCTATCTATCTAACGATCAATCTAGCCATCTAATCATCTGTCTGTCTATCTATCTCGCCATTTAATCAATCTAGCCATCCATCCGTCTATCTATTCACCCACCCATTTATCTGTCTGTCTCTCCAACCAGCCATCAATCAATCTATCATTCACTAACTTTAACACCCTACAAGGTTCAAATAGTTTGGTGTTGTGTGTTCTTTGGTCCCAAAGTCATCTCCTAATTTTTGTGGGTCACCTCGATCGCCAAACGTAAATTTGAAAGGCAAACGTTGTGCAAGCAAATGGAGAACGATCCCACAACTGTGAGAGAACGTTCAGCATTCAGGACCTGCTGGAATGTTCTTGTTAAGCTCGTCTTAAAGAGTTCGTGAGTTAGTCGCGATTTGAAAGGGTCGGTTTCGATCGGAACACCCTGTATTACATCATGGTACAACTTTTACAAGGGGGGGGGAGGGGGGTTTAAAAAAATTTCCTCAGTGTACCCATGTCGTCCTAAACGAGGGTGAATGATTCCTAGCCTCACAACAAGCGGGTCCTGGGTTCGATCCCCAGATGAGATGCTCCGGTTCCTTTCTGTGTGCATTTACTCCCACGGTCCAAAACACCGGGCACAGGTTGTTACGTTGTCTACGGTCTCCTATTTAACCGCGCTTGAGACTGGCACTACATTGCACTGGTTTGATTCATCCCATTGGGCAATATAGTGTCTCCAGTTAACCTGGCTGCATGCTCTGGACCTGTGGGAGGAAACCGGAGCATCCGGAGAAAAACCCCACACACCTCTGCACACAAAGAACCCGGACCAACTGGAGATCGAACCCAGGAACTTCTTCCTGTGAGACGAGCCAGCATGTTCTTGTTTTTTTTTTTTTTTTTTACTTTTTTTTGTTGTTGAACCCTAATGGGTCGCATGTGGCCCCCGGGTCGTTGTTCCATCCTTTAATAGTTCCCTCGCACCACGTCTGACGTAATAAACGTACTCAATCAGGTCATAAGAACAAGCTGTGAAAAGAGCTAGAACAGATCAAACTTAACGTAAAAAAGGAACGAAAATAAAAAGGAACAGAAAATGATTCAAACTACTTGAGAATCGACACATAATTGCTTTATCCACTCATATCCAGCCAAACAAAGCAGAACAGAGACACAGAGAGAGAGACAGATAGAGAGAGAGAGACCGACAGACAGGAGATGGATGATACAAGCATTGAGCTACAGCAGCAGAATGAACTCACAGGCCGGAACACCGCCGTGGTGACAGTGCGGGTTTCGATTCGGGTGTTTGGTTTTTTTAAGGAGATGTACTTACCGGATACAGAAATAAAAGTGAAATGAGGGGAAAAGAAAGACAGACAGACAGACAGACAGGGGCAATCTTAAATGTCAGAGAGAAGCAAGAGAACACAAGTCAAACTAAACTGCTGCTGTGGAGACTCAGACCACATCACATTCAATCAGAATCTCCAATCATGTTTGGTTTCAGTTCTTTTGTTGTTCTTTTGCATTATTTTTTTTATTTACCCCCTTTTTATTACCTTTTTTATTTAATAGGTGAAGCATAAAATACTTCTGATCTCTAAACGTGCACCAGCTTCATGTGTAGATGGACGTGGTGCTTACGGGGTAATTAATAACTTTAATGCACAAAATGTTTGATATATGTATATATTTAGACGTCATCTAAATATTCTAAACATCTAAACATCATTTATTTATTTAGCAAGTTCGTCTGTAATTTTGCATCTTCAAATTTGCCTCACCTGCATTTTTAAGGACTCTTGGAGTAAACCGGCATGCCCGAGCTAAATCCACTCAGACATGAGAAGAACGTTTTTATTACCCATTATTGACTTATTTAAAGCGGTTTAAAGTGAATATCTTAAGAGTCGTATCGATTCCTGGTTAATCCTTCCATCTCTAATAGTCCCTGCCGCATCTGATTAATGTCACCGTTGTATTTCAGGGCCGTTATGAGAATGACATTCGGTGCGATGAGATATTTCAGAGTGAATATGTAGATTAAAACAAAAAGGGAAAGGTGGGCGGGCGGGACATCATCAACCAAAAGAAAACCAAACTGAAAACAAACGAGATGAGGAACGAGGACGAGCGAGGGTCAATGACACGGATACACAGGCAGCAGAATGGCCACTAATACAGAGAAGAGAAACGGCTTATTAAATACCGGTGCTTTAATGAACAGAGCATCACATTCAAATAATCGAGAGGGTTAAACATTAAATGAAGAAAAAACTACATTTAAGTAAAAAAAGAAAAAAAAAAGAAAAACATAAATAAACAAACAAAAAAGCAAATAAAAAAAAGGAACCGATTTCAATCAGGGAAAAACAACATTTACCACTAAGTTTACCATCAGCACAACATGGCCAGGATCATAACGCTGCAAAAAAGAAACACCAATTGGTTAAGCAGGAAGATTGAGGCGCGCACGCACACACACGCGCACACACACACACACACACACACAGGTTTGGGGTGACTGTTAAAGGTTTTTGGGGTTTGTGGTTTTCATGGTGTTACAGGCCAGGATGTGAACCCATCACCTTTGTGGGTGTAAGTGAAGCCAACGAAACACACACACACACACACACACACACACACACACATACACACACACATACACACACACCAGAGGGATCGATTTAACCCGATTGGTTTTACTAATTCTGACTCGTCGAAATCGGAATCAACAGCACTAGCATGTACGCTCCTGCAGGGGGAGCTGTGTCTCACTCTAAAATACGGAGCAGATGATCGGACTGTCCGGTCGAAAACACAGAGATTTAAACAAAGATTTAGAGCCGAAACGTCGTCGTTTATTCACTGAACAAAAGTTTAAGCAGCTTTTGTTACGTTTCAGTGACGCCACGTTCAAACTTTTACATGCAAATCAGGACTTGCCTAGCATGCATGTTTTTGGACTGTAGCCGGAGTCAACCCACGTGGACACGAGGAGAACATGCAAACTTCACACAGAAAGGGTCTGGACTGGATCACACATGGGATGATGTGAGTTTTCACCGCCACAAACCCAAACCCCTAAAACCCACAACACCTCACCGGTGACACACACACACACACACATACCACCACCACCACCACATGTGTACTGGCACTACACAAAGTAAATGCAGGCAGACCGGAGAAGCAGCCAGAGGGGAGATGGGCATAGAACTGGACTCATTCCGCAAGCCATTCGACATGAATCACAACATGGAAAGGCGGTGAAACACATACAGCCAATCAGAAGACCCCGTTTCATTTTCACAGCCAATCAGAAGGCGCTCCCCACGGCGGGCGAATGACACGGTGGATTCTACGCACAAGATCAGTCGGATGGTCATTGGATTCGACGGCGAGCTCCAGGATTTACTGATTTGGGTTTCGACGGGAGCGCCGAGGTTTCAGGTGAAGGAAGTTTAGTGATTGTAAAGAGTAAGAAAGGAAACTAAGGAAAGCTGTTAAGCTACAACTGTAGAAGACGACGTTACTTCATCTGCTTCTGCGATTAACATTCACACTCACACAAACACGGACACACCGTAAAGGGGAAGGGGAGGAGCCTACAAACCTTACCTAAAAAAGAAAACGTAAAAGAAAACAACAACAACAAAGCAAAAAGAAAGAAGAATAAAACAGTCAATACAGTGAAACTTAAGAGCATCGGAGGATATTTAACGTCTTCGGAAGCAGTTATGTAAAAGGATGTGAGGTCACGTCCGACAGGATCGTAGGTGGACATCATGATACCATTTATACATCGAATCTTTTGCATGTCCAAATACAACAAGAAAAATGCTCAAACACTAAAACGAGGTGCTTATTCCACCGTGTGTGTGTGTGTGTGTGTGTGTGTGTGTGCGTGTACTCTGCCCAGCCTATTATGGAATAGTTCATAAGCGTTCATGTCAGAACAGGGCTGTGAGATCTTTAAACCTCCTTGTACGGTTTGGAGATCAGACACGTTTGTGTTACGAGATTTACCTTTTAATAAACACAAAGCCGCCCATGACTCAAGCTCGCCTGTATAATACCACACACACACACACACACACACACACACACACACACACACACACACACACACACACACACGGGGGTTCGAGTGCGTCCTGCATCTCAATGCTGTCGTTTGTTCTCAGACTGAGAAGGGGAGGGGGTGCTTTCGACCGCCCCCAGCTATAAACGCACAAGCCACACATAAAGTGAATCTGGAATTTCTGTAATCAGGAAAAACATTCATAACATGGGACTGAAGGGAATTCGAACCCGGGACTTCTGGCTACAAGCTAAAGGGCGACAGTGCTGAAGCCGTCACACCGCCCTGGTTAAAGTCGTCTCACCCTGTATACGGCGGTGCCTTGATGTTTTTATGTTTTGTTTACCATCCGACGTAGTTCCGTATTGATCGACTAAAATCACCGTTGCCGGCGGCGACTCTCGTGTGGCGCCGATGACAACACAACGGAGCATCAAAAACAAGAACATCCTGTTCCATTTTGTGAGCTCTAGAGAACGTTCTAAAGGGGGGACCAGATAAAATGCATCATGGGATAGAAGCATTACCCAACCTAGTGCTTTAACGCTATATCCGACCACATCCTGCGTTCTAGTGAGCAAAGCATCATGGACCATGTTCCCTTCGAGACTCGGCTCCGGAGCCCAGATGAAGCCACATCAGAATTGACCCTAAATAAGAACTTTACAGCTCCTAAAGAGTATATAAATATAAAAATAAATAAATAAAACCTTTTCTTACCCTGCATGCTTTTCCCGAGACCTTGTCCGAGCTTCCAGCCATGTTTCTGAAGCAGCCGGTGGCCGATGTTATCCTAGCGGGAGGGAAAAAGGGAAAGAAGACCAAAAATATTCCAATAATAAGAGGTGCTTTCTCCACCCTCGGTCATCCACACACACACACACACACACGCACGCACACACACACACACAGGGCAGCCAGACTACATCTACCAGATCTTTACTGTACAAAGTGCACCATCTTCTACACCCTTTGTTGTCAGAACTCCTTGTTGAAAGGGAGAGATACAGACACGGAGCAGCGAGACTATTCTGATGAACCTTATTCGCTACACAGTGAAGCTAAGCGGCCAGGAGACGACGTCTCGGGTGCCGGGGGACAGGAAAGGAATTGGGGGGGGGGGGTCGTCGGACGTCGTCGCGGTTATATATGCGTACGTAGGTACATATATAAGCCGCTACGGAGAGCGTAATAAACACAGAAGCAGACAAGAAGGAGGAAGAGAGAGCGACACGACACTGAGGACACGGACGTCCGGACTTCCAGGAGCGTTCCCGCCGGGACGAGGGAGCAAGAACGCAGCCAATCCAGTGACGCGAGGGAGGGGAGGCAGGGAGAAAGGCCAGACAGACAGAGATAGAAATGGAAAGATGGAGGTGAGACAGAGGCCTCGGGTTACCATTCGGAGGCCGAGCGTGTGTGTGTGTGTGTGTGTGTGTGTGCACATGTGAAGAGAGAAGACAAAAAGATTTGGGATCAGAGACGGTTTTAATAGCGAATACACGAAGATGGAACGATGCAAAACTCATTCGTGACGGCGGGTGATTTGATGTATTATTTATTTATAACAGGTATCGACTGATTGCACACATCCTTGTGTCGGTGTGGATAGAATTGGCGCTCCAGTTTCCTCCCACAGTCCAAAGATATGCAAACTGGTAACAATTGGTGCAACGCCAGACTGGAAATTATCCTGCGTCACATTATATAAAGATGAACTGATTGGGATCGTACAGTCATGTTTTACGCTCTAAATCTTGTTCATACACGCGATTTACTCACACACACACACCTGCATGTTTTAAGACTGTGGGAAGGAACCCGGAACACCCGGAGTAAATTCACGGTGTAAAGCACTAAACCACCGTGCCGCCCAAAAATCAAACCAATAAATAAATACAATTTAAAAAGACTCGTGGCACGTGTGGATGCATTCGAGCCGTCTTGTGGTGCATCGTTACATCTCTACCAAAACAGGAGATTTAAAACAATAATAATAATATATAAAATAAATAATAAATGAGATTTAAAAAGAGCAAAACGATCCCGTTATAATGAAAGTACATACATCCAGCCAAAATGGTTTAACAAGTTATTCCAATCACATTGGCGAAGGAAGGACTGGCTGTGACGATCTATACCACACACACACACACACACACACACACACACACACACACACACACGAGATACGAAAACAAAAAAAGCCAAACGGGTGAGGCAGCATGCAGCTCTTTGTTAAACCCCGTTAACAAAAAGGCGAGGCGGGTGTGTTAGCATGGAGAACCCGTTTATACACACAGAGAGGAAGCAGAGCCGGTGATGGTGGTCAGTGAGGTGGGGAGGGGGAAGCTCATGTACAGTGAGGCCCGGGCGAGAGGTAGAGGCATGCCGAGGTAGTGCATGTGTATGTTGGGTAGATCTGGTCACCAGCACAAAACACGCCGACGGTTTATGTGTCCTGCAGGACGAACACCAGGACCTGCAGACAGTCCACAGAAGCCTTCAGTCGGGACGCTGGAGACACGACTTAAGTGGACAAACGACGCCTGTGGAATGAACTCCAGGCTTAATAACCAGCCACAGCTTTGTACTATGATTTTATCAGCTTTTATTCTTTTTTTTATTGTATTAAACCTGATTTTTGGTGCATTTAATGGCCATTTAGTGACTTTTTACGATTCCAATATTTGTTCTGGACAGACGTGAAGCTGAATAAAAAGGCGCAAGTAAGATAATGCGTCTTTTGAAAATGGACGTATAATCGAGAGCGACTTCACGGGAAACCACGTAAGCCGCGGTGTGACCAGCACCGCCGGTCGTGGCTCGTTTTTCAACGGCTATTGAGAAATTCAAGAAAAGACCTTCAAGAAAAGGTCTTTTAATGTAGAGTGGATTCCCAAGTATCGGGTCACCTCCAGCTCTTTTTCTTCTGTGTGTGCGTGTGTGTGTGTGTGTGTGTGTGCGTGCGCATGCTGCAGAACCTCTGCATTGCAGGCCGTTTGGGCAGGGCTTTCTGTGAGCTCATCCGCCCGGATGATAAATGAAGACGTCAGATGTTAATCTGGCGGCTGTGCACAGACCAACAATATATAGAACACAGCTACACAAACAAACGTGTGTATATTCGTATTCTTACGTTTTTGATCAAATTCGAGATTTAAACTTTTGTTTGATTCAGAAGTTTTGAAGATTGTGTGTAATAATTTTTGCTTTACCGCCACATTAAAACACACTGGCGTTATTTAAAGGCATCAAAACGTAATATCGATGTTCATGGTTATGACTTGGGGTATTTGATAATGGTTCTAGTGTTGGTTTGTGGTATATGCACTTGTTCTCTTGCATGTGCTGGGTGTATTTAGAACGTTCTAGCTCACGATGTGCTTCACTATTACACTTCGTCTGTAGATCCGAGTTTGGGGCGTTTTTAGGAACGCTGTGGACCGCGACGTCGAGGCGTGTTGTGTGCTGACGACCGGATGTAAGACAAGACAGATGAGAAAGTAACAACGCCAGAGAGTCCAACAGCAGTGCAAGTGGAGTGAAAACATGTCCATACGAACCTGGCTTTTAAAACCCTGGCCTGTCAAAAGAACAGTCAAACGTCACACAAAAACGGAAGGGAAAAGAGGGCCAGACTACATCTAGTGTTCACAGCGTCTCTTCAGTTTAATGCAGTCTGTATTCACTACATCAGGACGGTGACAGTGACACACACACGCACGCACGCACATACATACACACAAACACACGCACTGTCACGTCTGCATGAGTGAGGATAGAGTAAGAAAGAAAATAAATAATAAAAACAACTGGGGGGGAAAAAGATTAGATTGTCCAAACATACACTCCTCCCACAGGAAGAGTGTTGGCTGGTGGAGGGAGGTGTGCAATGTGCTGCTGTTAGGCCGGTGAAAATACACAGTGGTGTGTGTGTGTGTGTGTGTGTGTGTGGCAGGCAGGTTACTATGTGTACTAACATTATAAGCCTTATTCTTTCACAAAACCATTGAAAAAATGTTTATTTCCACGCTTTGGAATTGTTTATCGCTCACTTCCTTTGATCAATTGGTATATCATTGATTCATTTTGGTGTGTGTATGTGTGTGTGTGTGTGTGTACTGAAACCAATCCCAGCTTTTCAAATTGACGTGAAGCACACAGCAACACCCCGGACGTTGCATCAGTCCGTCGAAGGCAGACATCTACCAATAAGATGACTCGATGACTCCAATGTACCCGGCGGCATGTTTTGGACTGTGGGAGGACACAGGTGCACATAGACGAACCGAAAGGACCTGGACCGGCTCGCACGAGTCCGTCTTGGAATCGAACCTGGCACCTTGTAGCAGTGAGGTGACCGTGCTACTAAATCAAAGATTGTAAAATCAAAACATGAGGACCTTCTTGGGGCCTTAAAAGTTTGTAAAAAGAAAAGTGTTTATCGTACAGTACACACACGTGTGTGTGTGTGTGTGTGTGTGTGTGTGTGTACACGACAAATAAAGGCGTTCTATTCTATTCAAGGGCAAATTGAAAGGCAAAGTGTGCTCGATGTGAGTTGTGTGAAGAATGACACACAATGATGTTTCATATCATGAATGTTACCTGTAGTGTAAAAACATGTTAAATTCAAAATAAAATAATAAAACCCCGTTAATGAGAGTAAAACCCCACGAACGTCTGTCGTGACCCCGATGATGAGACGCCGGTCCCCGTCAGGACTTCTGACCTTTCCAACAGAACATTCTTGGATTCGGCTTTCAGGTATCGTGTGTTGCACGTTTTCCGATGTGGTGTGAACACACCAGCTACGTTATCAGCACTGTAAAAGAACCATCTGTGTGTGTGTGTGTGTGTGTGTGTGTGTTATATTTTCTCATCGAACATCTAAATACAGAGTCGCTTTATTAAATGCTCATATTATAACGAGCACGACGATCGAATGTTGTACAAACGTTCTTCTTCATCGTCCTACTGGTCTGTCTAACTGGAGTCGTGATGATTCAAAATACACCGCACAGAACGAGTCCCCTGTTAGTGAGTGGGATATATTACACAGCAGGTGAACAATTCATCCTCCGTTCTGCTGTCAAAAAACTAACCGAATAAGAGTTTGCAGCCGATATTGGCGAGATTGTGACAGCTTGGTTGGAGCATCACCTAAACCAAAGCCCGTGTGTGGCGTTCCAGGTCTGAATTACAGCAGTCGCAGCTGTAAACTGGAGACAGCTGATCCTGCACCAAACATCAAACTGCTGAGGAAGATGGAAGTTCCCGGGAACGACACGAGTGGGTGTACACACGAGACGAGAGCTAGGACGTTCTGCACTACAAGGGTTTGAAATGAACGGCCTGCTGATCTGTGTGATGCCAGTGTAGATAAGGTGTGGAAATAATAAAAGCAAAACAGTGTGTGTCTGTGTGTGTGTGTGTGTATGTGTGTGTGAGAGAGAGAGAGAGAGAGAGAGAGAGAGACAGAGAGAGACAGAGAACCTTGTAGCTGCACAGTGCACATCTCTCAGGTTTGTGAGGTGTATTAAGTACAAATAAAAGACAGAGGGGTTATGATAGAGAGACAGAATGTCTGTTACCACAATTATTCATGCAACAGTGTTTAGAGAGAGAGATAGAGTAAGAGAGAGAGAGAGAGAGAGAGAGTAAGAGAGAGAGAGAGAGAACATAAATCAAAGACGATCCAAATAAAGGACTAGAGATTTCTAACTGCCTACAGATCACACACAAGAAGTGGCAGAACAGGAGCGAAGAGAAACAAGAACCGGACGAGCGCGTGCACGCACACACACACACACACACACACACACACGCACTGGAGAATCGTCGTCTTACTATATTGGATCAATTCAAATAAATTCACATGATTGACACTCATTGAGTCGAACTCTTGTATTATTTTGGAAGACGGTGACGGCCATCGTGTCACCGGCACTGCGGCATCTTTACGTGTGAGTGCGTGCGTGTGCAGGCGAGTGCGCGTGCGTCGGTTCCTCCTCCCTCAGCCCTCTATAGACAACAGCGCAGGATCGTAGATCATTTCAGTCAGGCAGCTGCCAGGCCGACTCTCCCGCTCTTCTCAGCAGTACGAAATATCAGCAGAGACGCTCTGGGTTTTAAATTTGAGTTTGAGGGACATCTTAAGACCTGAAAGGTCCTGAAAGGTGCATGATGGGTACGATTAAGACAGAACGATCGCTTGATTTGGACGGGCATTTGTCAAGTAGCACGATTTTACGGAATCTCCTAGAATACAAACCAAAACCAATTTGGTGCATCGTTCAACTGACCGTATAAACAAACCGTTATATTTTGGTGTGCGTCCGTCATGAATGTCACCGTTCTGATGGATGATTTTTGCATCTCCGGTTCGACATATTTGTTTTTGAACTGGCAACCAGAGCGTCCGGAGAAAAACCACACAACACACAAACTCCATCAGCAGACTTTCTTAGGGGATTAAAGAGTCCTGGTTGTGGTTGTAGTTTGTCATGTTACAGAAGTATTTCGACAAGTATTCTAAAGGTCCTTGGTTCACAGCTCACCACCGTTGGGCTCTCACTGTTGGGCCCTTGAGCAGGGCCTTAAACGCACAATTGCTTGGATTAAAAACTATTACACAAAGAGGAATTTGTCCTACAGACACACATACAAACACTAGAGGGCATAAGTCAGCACACAATGGCAGCCCTGGCTATGGCACCCAATAAGTTAGGCCTTAGATGCCTTGCTCAGGACCTGTTGGCACTGGGAATCAAACAGGCACCCATCCGATCTATCACAAGTCCAGCTGGTCTAACCACCAGGCCATGGCTGCCACTTTATTAGATAGTTTATTTAATTGGAATGTTTTACACTTCAGGCGACATTCATGACAGGAGACGGTCGGCCATCGTCACACAATGAACGATTCATTTTAGGAGAACGAATGTTACGATGGTAAATCGGATCTTAGTACACCGGGATGCTGGAGAGAAGGCGGTCGGTTTGGCACGTCGGGCTCTGAATGAAAGTCGTACGGCCAGAAAAAGAAACCAAAAACACAAAAACCAAAACAAGTGGCCTGCGATATTCTCTACATGCCTGGTCAGCAACAAAAATGCAGTCCCAGTTGCACAAGCACCATGCCAGCACATAATGACAGAGGGTACTGTACACCGAATCACTGTGTTGGAGAGAGAGAAACAGAGACAGCAAGATGTGTACAAGAGAGACAGACAGACAGAGATATATAAGCGTTACAAGGAGCCCCTAGAGAGAGAGAGACAGAGAGAGAGACAGGAGTAGGAGAGCAGAGCGTGCAGATACAAACCGGGTCAGAGCTGCTTAGCTAATTGGGGCCAATTCGCTGCGGGAGAGAAATGTCGAACACCCCAAGTTGTGTACAATACTGCAAATATCGGAAATTACTGTCCTACACAGACACTAACACAAAACACACACACACAGTGTAGAGCGAACAACACACTGAACCCGTAGCTCACAAAATGATCTTAGCTAAGCTATGTTGGTAAGACCTGGGTTCGATCCACAGGTCCGGAACAGTCCGGGTCCGGTTTGCACCGGGAGTTCCGGGTTCCTCTCATAAATATTAAAAAAGGTAATGTTTGTGTACCTTAACATAAAGCGAAGGCCACGCCGGGCACTTATGCTCGCTACTGCCCCTAGTGTGTGTTCACTAGTGTAAATGTGTGTTTTATGGATCGGGTTGAATTGTGGTGTGTAAAAAGCGAAGCCGTGACGAAAGTATTTTAAATTCTAGGCCTCTGATTGGACAAACGCTTAATAAAGAATATTTTACTTTATTAATAGAACATTTTACAATAACCATAGTTTATCTAAACACAACACAAAGCCTTATATTTATGTGAGTGATTGTGTGTGTGTGAGAGGGGGGGACGCTAGAGGAAGTAAAACCACCTTTGTAGGATGGATACACAATCAACTAATATTATGTTTAGAATAACGTCAGACAAGCCGGTCGATTGTTGTTGGATTATTTTGTGGACTTTTGCATATTTTATTTTTAGGCTGGATTAGAACCGGTGTACCTGCTAAACGAAACAACAATAACAAAAACAAAAAGGCGTATAAATGTATGAAGCTGAAAGGACTTGATTTGTGTATTTGATGACGTTCGTTTACTGAGCTCCGGTTGAATAGGTCAGTGTGTCGTCCACTCGATTTCAAAGTCATAGTCACACACACACACACACACACACACACACACACACACACACACACACTCCTGTGATCATGCACGGCATTAATGGTAGAAGCATGATCACAGTGTTTGGTACAATCCAAAAGATCACCTCCCCATTATGTGACTCGGAGTGATCTCGGGGAAATAAAAGCTACAATAAACACCCGAACGGGTTCAATAGGGGAACTCTATAGTCCTTAGGAAGACACTAAGGAGTCGGACTTAATCTCGCACTCGACCAATCAGCCACACAGACAAACCAATAGCGTAAGCAGTAGGGCGGGACCTTACCGATTCTATGGGTTTGTCGAGGGAGGCCTGTTCAATCTCCAGCTGGCCGTCGTCATACTGGTCAAAGTGATTTCCACCCTGAGGAGACGAAGAGAAGAGGAACTCATCAAATCAGCGCACACACACACACACACACACACACAATGGACATACAACACATGTGAGCAACACACACACATAATAAACATGACCCAGACAAACACTCGTTGAACATGATCACCGGCACACAGACCAACACATGATGGACTCACACACACGATAAACTCACTCCCTCCCACACCCACACACACATACATGATGGACTCTAACACAAATATACAGCCACGATGGTCTGACACACACACATCAAATTATGAATCAATACATATAACAAATGTATAAATCAAACATGGTCATGGTCAGAACCGCAATTTTATACCCCGGCTTCACCTCTTTGGACTGTAGCAGGAAACCCAGAGCACCCGGAGGTGTTCCAATTACTTTCCCCAAATTGATATTTAAAAAAAGTTACATCTGCCCAGATGCTGAACAGAGTGAGAAATAAGTGCATCTGCTTTCAAAATCGAGCTCATGTGCTGATCAGAAAGCAAACGTTTGTTCACTGGTTCACACGCCATGCTGGAAAAGCAAATGAAGATGGCATCATGGCATCGGGTTTCATCAGCGTGGTGCTTTCAATCATCACATTCTGTAAATGCTGCAGCTCATGCAGCGGAAACCTTAACTGAACCCGACCTGCCTGGTGTCTGAGATATAAAAAATAAAACATAAGATGTAAGAAATAAAATCAACAATAAATGGAGAATTTGTTCAAACAACCTGGAGTAAACAGGATCTTCGATTTTGGATTTTGCGAGGAACCGAGATTTTATGCTCATGACAGAAAACATCTGTTTCCTCAATCAGAGAATCCAAACCGAAGCACTCGGGACGTCACGTTTGTTTGACGAGAAGAGGCATCAGGCAGCCGACAACACCAGCAGTGAGACGGTTGTAAACGTACAGAATTAGCAGCCTGGTGTAATCAAACACCACGGCAGAAAAACAAAGACAAGTTACAAAAAAGAAAGAAAGAAGGAAGCACAAACTAACCCAGAACTTAATTTATAACACCGGTCTGGAGTTTACTAAACTTAAAATGTATTTTAAATAGCACATTTATGTACGTGCACGTCGATGATTAAGCATTTATATTTAAAATCTATTTTCATTAATCTTTTAAACTGTAATTTTAAATGGAGAAGTTACAAAGCTGCCGGTTGTTTCACTGCCGGTTGTACTGTGTATAACTTTGATTTGATTTAGACATTTAAAAGCATTTATCAGCGACATTTCTCGCTTGTCGATATGCAGGAGGGTAGACACAAACGTGACAAAATACTGAGAAAAATCGACTCCCTCTAGTGCTGTGGTGGTGAATTACTTCACAGTGCATATGAGGAAAGAAAACAACAATTTAAAGTATAAATCAGCATCAACTATGGAGTCCATCAATGCAACGACACACACACACACACACACACACACACACACACGGTTGGTTGTGTGAACACTAGCCAAGCTGAAATATTCGAGCGTCGACTCCCAGCATGACCGCGCACCATTTCAGACTGGTTCCATGAACGAAACAATGGGATCAGTGTTACTCATAACCGTACTCATCACTGAATGAGCACACAGACCCTCAGCAATAGGGTGTTGCCATGGTTTCGTCATAAGTGCAAATCTGACGTGTGTGTGTTTATAATAGTGTCAAGTTTTAATCCACAAAGAAGTTATGATGTTCTGAAACCATAAAGGTCCTGATGTGTTTCAGTCTGATGGTGAATGTACATCTATATAAACACACACCATTTACAGCTGAAATGCAATAGCAAGAACAAAGTTACACAACGAAATAAAGAAACACAATTTTATTCTTAAAAATGAAATGTCATGTGTGTGTGTGTGTGTGTGTGTGTGTGTGTGTGTTACTGTTTGGTTATACAGACCCGTTATCGATTTTCTCAATACATTCATAATTAATGCGTTAAGAATGATATACAATAAACAAAACATGCTGTGTTATTGTTATTATTATTGTTATATTACATTTTATATGTTTCCTGACACGCATTGTTTTGCATTGCAGTCACTAAATCGGATTGGTTCGCGTTTACGAGATTAACAAGGGCGACAACTGACAGGGGACAAACATAATAATACACAAACACCCCCAACAAATACCACACCTGATATTAAAGACATAATACGACATATTATAGTGTATTAATTTCATTTGTTTGTACTATATGTGTCCACAAAGACAAGCTAACGAAGCTAAGCTAACAGCTAATGCACCATGTTTATGATCGGATTCGTAACAAGTTGAGGATTAAGAAGAAATAAAACTACAAGAAACTTTCCTAAAGAGACGCAGCAGCTTTAATAAAAAGTAAAAGAACGATTTTTGCGCGTTTGCCAGGCTAACGAGTGAAATATTAGGAATTGGAAGTTTCAATGGACGCGTCCCAATAAGCAGACAACCGTACTAGTTAGTACGTCACGGTAGTACGCACTTTGCGTAAAGTGCACGTAGCGTAAACACCACTACGTAGGAAGTTTGTATGCGATTTGGGACGCGGCCTGTCGCATTCGCGCTACCTCGATTTAAAAGCTCGGAACGACAATAGTGAGATCAATTAAACAACGAAACGCTTGAAGCAAAACACCAGTGCAGAGTTTGTTTCGCTCAGTGATGAATTCCGTTGTGTTTTACCTGGAAATCACGTTCCTCGTTGAACCTTGAAAATCTGTCAGCCATTTTCTCTCCGGTCTCTTCTCCTCTCTCGCCTTCGTTTCAGAATCAGTTTGACTGCAACGCCCCAAACGGACAATGAGCTTAAAAACTGACCAATAGCAGCCCGAGTAGATCTGATTGACAGTTTAATTGTCCAATCGAATCGTTTATACGGCGAACCGTAATAAACAGGTTCCTTTCAGCAACACTGGGTTGTTTGTTTCATGCAAATGTATTGACACTTTTATTTACATGACTTCAGATACTAGAGGGAACAAAATATAAACAAAGATGCATAATTTATTGTTTATTATTTAGCTTTAAAAGAGCAAACATTTGTCTTTTTGTTTTGTTTTGGAATGGACACTTAAGCTGGACAATGTCCTCCCCTGGTGCCCATATTGATAAAAGCAACCAGAATATAACGTGCTAAACATCACAAAAAGAAATTAATCAATGTTTTTGTCTTATAAACTTTAAACATGAACAAATAAATGGTGGGGAACTTTATTTATAAACAACAGCTGACCATAAGCAGCTTCTTGTGTTTCTATTCTAAACACAAATGTAATTGCTGTCAATTAATACTAAATGTGTCGATTATCTTCTCCATTATTAAAAACATATTTGCATGTCTATACTGGAAGAACGTTTTTAACCTTTTAAATCTTAAAAACAAGCCTTATTTAGTGCAGTTAGAAACTTAAGACTTGCGTTTTTATTTATTGTCCAGTAGATGGCGCTGCAGTCTCGATTTATCACATTTACAATTTTTTAAACATATCTAAAAAGTAAATCAATCCGTTGTATAGCATTTGCATAACATTTTATTTATTATAAACCTGTAATATAATCAGGTATAATAAAACTCACATTTTTAGAGGTCACCAGAGCAAATCTGGTCTGCATACAAGACTTAACACACTTTGTCGGCTGAATGCCCTTCCTGACACAATCCTCCTGTTCATTTAGAACCATAGTAGTGAGCAAGTGTACGTTATCACTGCATCACATGAGTTGTAACATGCCAAAAAACTTTAATGACCCTGGTGACCATTTTTCATATTACAATATTATAACATATCAATAATTCACTTGGACTCTTGCATTATGGTGTAATAGGACAATTCTGCTAATGACAAGTAT
>JAOTRQ010000014.1:2613918-2635319 GCA_028565875.1 Hoplisoma paleatum | reverse complement strand
ACAAATGTGTATCCCGGTCTAAATGGTATTTTTAGTCGACTATTAGTCGATTAGTTGGAGTAAATGACGACCACTGGACAACCAACAAAATCCTTGGTTGTGAACAGTCTTAATTTGTTGTGTAGCAAATTAAGTTTAATAGATGTGTTGTGTGTTCTCCTCCTTGTATATATGTACCGTCCCTTTAAGAGACCTTCCTTGCCAGGTTTATAAAATTGCTGTTCGTTTATTAGGATCATCAAGATAGTTTGAGAATTGTAATCGTTTAAAATGTGAAATTAAATTTGGCTTCACATCGACACAGATACTAGAGCAGTACTAGATAATAGAGTTAATACTAGAGTACTAGTATTGTCTATGACCACATACCGAGTATGATTTACTTTTCACGGCTATTAACAGGAATTTTGTTTGGGATAAAACTCACCTGTTGAGAGCGTTGCACATCTCGATGGTGACCAGCACAGACAGCGCCATGGTCATGGGAGGAGCCGACTCGAACACTTCGCATACGATGCCATCGAAGTCCTCGTTATCAGGAGTGCACTGCATGAAGTGAGACTGAGCGACAAAAAAAAGTCCAGTTAGTTGTGCTTAAAATACGTTTTACGTATTTTCTTTCGTGTAGCATGGTGACTCTAGCGCTGTCGTCTCACAGCAAGAAGGTTCTGGGTTCGGTGCCCAAGTGTGTCTCCCGTGTGTCTGTCATATAATCAAAGTGTAGAACTTTGTAATCATTTCCTGGCCCCTCCATTAGCTTTAGTTAATCATACGTGTACATTAAAGGTGTTTCTCCAAAGAGACATTTTTTTTAGCTCATAACAGTGTAAACAATTCCAGGTTGAGGTCCAACGGAGCAGCAACGCATTAACAACCATCAACAAACCACAACCAACCTTATTCAACTAACAATATGATTAACTTTTTAGTTATTATGGATTGATGATGTGCTCACCAGTTGATAGAAGGTCACCATAGGGCCGTCCTCAGAGTAGAGGAACCACCATGCGGCAGCAGCCACAGTCGCCGCTCCAACGTAACCTTGGAACAGAAATTAAATATGGGGAATAAGCAAATGGTTGTTGCTGATGAGCGAACAGCATCTTAATCATTTGAATGCACCTCCAATGGCCAAGTATCTGAAGAAGAGCCATCCAGAAATCAAAGGCTCTTTGGGTGACCGGGGAGCTTTTCCCATGATGTCCAGGTCCGGGGGATTAAAGCCTAGAGCGGTGGCAGGAAGGCCGTCAGTGACCAGATTCACCCACAACAACTGCACTGGGATCAGAGCCTCAGGAAGCCCAAGAGCAGCAGTCAAGAAGATGCTGAGACAGAATAGAACGAGTGCTTTACACCAGACATCCAGATGTGTCTCATATTTAGACACATTTTCGAACGATTACTAACCAGACAACCTCCCCGACGTTGGAAGAGATGAGGTAGCGGATAAACTGCTTCATGTTGTTGTAGATGGCTCTACCTTCCTCAACAGCAGCCACAATGGAAGAGAAGTTGTCATCGGCCAGGACCATCTCCGAGGCAGACTTGGCAACAGCAGTGCCAGAGCCCATGGCAATGCCAATCTCTGCTTTTTTAAGAGCAGGGGCATCATTCACACCATCACCAGTCTGTTAAACAAAAAAGATGGATGGATTAATTCTTAATACTTAATAATAATTGCATTCTGCCCTGGTTGTATCCTGTACAGACGGTTATGAATTTAGCCTTTGAACCGGAAGACTTGGTGGTGTAGTTCTGTATCTCCTTTACCATAGCAGTGATCTCATCATAGCCTTGCAGGAATTCCACGATCTTGCTTTTGTGTGATGGCTCAACACGGGCGTAGCAACAAGCCTTGCGCACTGCATCCTTCTGCTCTGAAAGGGGCAAGTCATCAAACTCGCGGCCAGTGAAGGCGCGGCCGGTGACATTTTCATCCTCAGTGAAGATTCCGATGCGACGACAGATGGCCACAGCGGTTCCCTTATTGTCACCTGGAAGAGTCGATGTAACATAGGAGGGATAAAGATGCAGTTGTGAGAAATGGATCTAGTAAAAAAGATAAAATAATAATAATTTAATAGGATATAGTTTGCTAACCAGTGATCATAATAACTCGAATGCCAGCAGCCTTGCAGAGCTGGATGGAGCCCATGACTTCTTTACGTGGGGGGTCCAGCATTCCAACACAACCCACAAAAGTGAGGTCGGTCTGAGTAAGAGTTAAAAACCTCGTTAATACTCGAATCCATTTCATCTTTGGCCTCCCCAATCCACCGTCTACCCATCAACTGGTCACCAAGATTACCTCATACTCAGCAAACTTGGTGGAATCTTCCAGATTCATCTCTTCCTTTCTCAGAGGGTTGTCACATGTGGCCAGAGCTAGGCAACGCAGGGTGTCACGTCCAGTGCCCCACTCCTTAATCACTGCCATGATCTTATCTTTCACAGGACCCGTCAGGGGAACACGGGTGGTACCCACACGCACATAGGCACATCTGTCGATCACGCCCTCGGGAGCACCCTGTACGAATATTCAGTGTGTTAACGTGTTTCGTGTGCATGCTTCTATTAGGGTGAATGTTTTGCAGACATCGCTGACCTTGACAAACATTTTGTTGCCCAGTGGTGTCTTGGTCTTGGCAGGGGAACAGTAGACCGACATGGACTTCCTGTCACGAGAGAACTCCAAGGTGAATTCCTTCTTCATTAGTTGTTTGACCACCTAGTAGAAGACGGATGTAACGTAGAATGTAACGTATATAGACTCGCTGAATGACCTTTAGCCACGAGGAGGTAAAGGTTGTATAAAAGTACAATAAATATACTTACAGAGCAACACGCGTTGGCTCTCTCCACCTTAGACAGGCCACGGACTTCAGTACTGAAGACGTTCATTTTCTCCACCAGGCAGCAGAGGGCGGTTTCAGTGGCCTCACCAACCTTCTCATAGATTCCCTTCGACTGTAAGACCAAAACAATTGGTAGGGAACAATTGGTAGGCACATAATGAATAAATAAAAGTAAAAAATGATTTCTAAATGTGGACGATGAGATTTGGAGCTTTTTTTTATCCCTAAAAATAAGAAATAAAGATGAATGCAAGAATAATTTGGCTTCAGAATTGGAAAGTGATGATTGCACGTACTTCGTTGTAATCCAAAGACGAGTCGTTGCACAAGGCGCAAATAGTGGCCAATTCAACCAGGCCGTCATTCTGACCACAAGTCACTGGGAGGCCTCGCTTAGTTCTGCAAAAGAGAAATATGTTGCTGTATTAATGCTATTATTTTTAAGCTTTCTTGCCTATTTATCGTAGTCAGTTTGTCTCCCTCTGCTGGTGGATCTCTGATTGCAGTCGAGGTGGTTGTGTTACTGCTCACACCTACTTTGACCCTCTCAACAGGCTTATTTATTCTTCCCCATGGACTCGGCGCAAGACAACACTGTCGCCTCAGTGGCATCGTTTTCCTTTTATAGTTCTGCGTCGAGGTCATTTGCATCACGACGTAATTCGCTTTAATTCACTTACACTTCTCCCTCAGGGGTGTATTTGGAGCCGGAAATATCATACTGGTCGAGAGTCACACTGTCACCTTCGACCTTCTCGATGACAAACATCTAAACATACAGAAAACAGCATGTTGTGATTATGACTAAAGTAACTAAAACGATTGAACTGCACAATCATGTGGACCCCATTTGTTATTTGGTACGGTTTATACACGGATAGACTTCCTAATACAGACCCTATTGTGCATGTAAATGCCCAACTCATTACTCTGTGTGTGTGTGTCACACACCTTGGTCACACACATCTGATTGGTGGTCAGGGTTCCGGTCTTGTCAGAGCAGATGACCGATGTACAGCCCAGTGTTTCCACAGATGGTAGAGAACGCACGATGGCATTTTTTTTGGCCATTCGGCGAGTGCCCAAAGCCAGACAGGTAGTAATCACAGCAGGTAGACCTGCCAAAGCCAGGTCAGAATAATGTGTGATAATGTGTGCATAAACATCAACATACCAGATCTAGTACTTACTCACTGGTGTATCGACACATTTACGGGCACATTATGATGTACTTACCCTCGGGGATGGCAGCCACAGCCAGTGCAACAGCAATTTTGAAGTAGTAGATGGCACCACGGAACCAGGAGCCTCCGTGGACGGGGTCGTTGAAGTGGCCGATGTTGATGAGCCATACAGCGACACAGATGAGAGAGATGACCTTGGAGAGCTGCTCACCGAACTCATCCAGCTTCTGCTGAAGTGGCGTCTTCTCCTGCTCAGTGGCCGCCATCTGATCACGGATCTTACCGATCTCAGTGGAGACGCCGGTGGCCACAGCTACACCGATGGCCTTGCCGGCAGCAATATTTGTGCCCTGAACAGGCAATAAAAAGACAGATGAGACGGAATAATTTATATTACATCTATATATATATATATATATATATATATATATATATGTCATTACATGTTATGCATTGATCCCAAGGACCTGTCCTGCTTTATGGTGGCTAATTTAATTTCATATTAGTACAAAAGGTGCTCACAGAGAAAAGCATGTTCTTCTTGTCCTGGTTGACGGCTCGGGGGTCCGGAACAGCTTCGGTGTGCTTTATGACACTCACAGACTCGCCTAAAGAATAGACAAAGAACATGTTTCAACATTTAAAGCACGTAGTAAATGTGTCTAATGTGTGCGTTGTTATTTCAGGGGTCTTCGTACCTGTCAGGATGGACTGGTCAACACGCAGAGTTGTGGACTTGATGGATGTGATTCTGATATCAGCAGGAACTTTATCACCAACTGCAGGTTAGAGAACACACAGAAAAAAACATTTCTGCTACTAAACTCATAAATCTAAAACGAAGTGATATTTGAAGTAAACGATCATTTATATCGCATACATTTGTCATACAGACAGAGGAAGCGCGGAGGTGTAAATAATAAATAATGAAAAATAGTGCTCCGGTTTTCCCCCCACAGTCCAAAAACATGCATGTGTATGTTTATATAATGTCTGCTCGATGTAAACTCGTGTTCTGATAAATCTGGTGTAAAGAATACATACGGTGTGTCTGTCGTGATTGTAACCAAAGCCAAACCTCAGTGGAGTTTTGGGGGCACCAGGACTAGTAATCTGAAGCCCTAACTGTTGACCCTTGACTCTGGTTGACCCTGTTAACCCTTAAGGCCCTTAATCCTCGTTGCTTAGACTGCATACTGTAACTGTAATGTAAGCTGCTTTGGATAATGGTGTCTGCTAAATGCTGAGAATGTAAATGGTCCCATAATCCATACTATTACTATTGTTTACTGGATAGCTTAAACTACAGTATATAAAAATGTGACTCTGGTTAGGGTTAACTTAAACAGTTTATCATTTAATAAAGGTTAGACAGTCTTTGACAGGATTATTATCCAGTTTAGCTATTAGTGTATGTAAAAATGTACATATATTAAAACATTAAATAAAGTGAAATACAGAACGGCAACGCTGGACAGATAGATGGGTGTAGAGGTTTAAAAATGGGGCAGAAGTGAACGACAGGTGCTTTGCCATTTTTACACAATAGCTTTCGTTTGCAAACACTCGGCTGAGTTTACGCAACGTTCTGCAATCCCAGTGTTCTGTCTGTCTCTCTGTCTGTCTGACACACAAGCCCACACGTCTATAAATGCTATAAATGAGCCACCATGCTCTTTCTCAAGGACACAAGTCTCATATGCAGTCCTTTGTCTGGCCACTCTGTACATTCTGTCTCACTGCCAGTTGGCCAGTGGTGCTGTGCGCCAATCATAGAATTGTGTTGACTAGCAGACTGGATCATGTCCTGGTGGTTCGACAAATGGACTTGTGGTCGGGAGTTTGCCGGTTTGATTCCAAGAGTTGACAGGTCACGACTGAAGTGTCGTTGAACAAGGCACCGAATTCCCTAACTGCTCCCCAAAGGCCACGGCTGCTCAATGCTGCCCACTATTGTGGGTGTATGTGTGTTTTACTGCACGTATCAGGCTAAATATGGAGGATTAATTACACCGTGGTACCTGACACTTCCACAATATCACCAGGAACGATCTCCCTGGCCTTAATCCTTTGCACGCTCTTTCTGTCAGCACGGTACACCTTGCCCATCTCTGGTTCATACTCTTTGAGGGCCTCAATGGCACTCTCAGCGTTGCGCTCCTGTGGAAAGAAGTGTCCCAAATTAGTTCCTACTTTCCAGCATCGTTCTTCTTCGACTGGTGTGCATAGTTTCTAAATGAGCCTGGCTCTGACTGTATGGACATTAATGAACACTGATCGGCTATCATGTAACATCAGAAAGCACTCAGAAGACGATCTCCGGCTCCTTAATGCACGTATGATTCTTCTTTCGATGTTTGTTTGGACATGTGTTGTCATTTTTACCTGCCAGACTCCAACCACAGCATTGGCGATAAGGATGAGCAGAATGACAAAAGGCTCAACAAAAGCAGTTACAGTTTCTTCTCCCTCCTCAAACCAGGCCAGAACCTTAGAGACAGGCAGAACAATGAAAATTACTCATTTCCACTTTATTATAGAGTTAACAGAACTTTAACTTACTAGGATCAGTGAAGTGCTGCATTATTTCCCCAATTAATTGTTCACAAGTTGAGACAACTTTTGTTTAGTTTATTATGAGGTGTAACATTAAATGAATGTATTTGACTAATTCTGTGTGCACATAAAGCTTTACAAGAAATAAAATCCGGTTTTTAGAAGAGCCAAGAATATTTGATCATATCTAGTCCACCTTAAACTCTGGCTATAACTATATATGTGCATGTGTGGATGTCTGTTTGAAACAATGCAGTGGCATCTAACACTTCTGTGACTTATTATGGTTTGGAATGGACAACTGAGCTCATGGTCTACCCACAATGTACTGCTCAAGGCTAAAGGGAGACAGGGTCACGGTTTGATTGACAGTCAGGCATGGGAATGAGAGAAATGTCATTCATGTCAATGTTAACAATGCCGAACTGTGCCACCTTATATTCCTGTTATCTTAAGGACACTAGCCACATTTGGTGATGCTTTGTTTGCTGTCCCGGTGCGTACCAAATAAGTAAATGAGAATATAATAAAGTGTTGTTTGCATGCATTGCTTACAAAGGAGATGCAGGCAGCCAGTAACAGGATCCTGACGAGCAAATCCTCAAACTGCTCGGCCACCAACTCCCAAAGTGATTTACCTAAAAACATAAAACAATAGATTAAAGAAAAGAACAGAATATGTTGAACTGCACAGTCGTCATTTGTCTAATATAAGCACAAGACACGAGTGCACTTGATCTGCTCGTATTACCAATTGAACGTTTGTTTAATATCCCCTCACCTTAATTCTGAACTCACTGTTAAAATATTACTTTGGCCTCCTGCACCCAATAAATCTCTTTCTTATAAGGCAGCTATTAAATGACATGTAAAGCTGCGTCACGCTGCGTATCTCAACTCGAACACAAATCTTTACAGCATATACATTTCAATGTTATAAATAATGAACAATATTTATAAAACTGAAAAGAAGACGTACTCACCTTCCTCGGCTGGCAGCTCTGCGTTTGTTTCGATCGAATCAAGGCAAAAACATAAAACAGACAAAAAATTGCATTATTTATATTGTCTTCATTGCCATGGTCGTGTTTAGTGTTTAGTAGTTTGGGTAATGTTAAAATATTATTAAATTACGAGTAATTATATAGTTTATTCATGTGGAGCAATATGAATAATGATTTCAGATACAAGGTCAAACAAGGGTAAGATCTTCATGAATATCGCCACAATTTTTTAATGTCAGCATCATATGCAGTGTATTTCTGATACTTAATTGTACTGTTTTCTCAATTCTAATGATTCCTTTCATTACTTAGTCAGGTTTATAAGAGCAAAACATTATTCATGTGACATTTATTTTATTTAAGCTTTATTCCGCTCTCAAATCACCTGTCAGTCTATTTTGCAATCGTTCCTACAGCCACTTCATATTCCTACTCAAACACGTCAGTTTATTTATAATTATTTATCCATCTATTCTTTCATCCATCAAAACCACCAAGCAACAAATGTTCCTTCTTCCTTACCGTTGTAGCCAAACTTGGACAGGTTCTTCTTCACCTGGTCGGATGAGAGACCGGCGTTCTCATTGACACTGAAGTAGGACAGACATGCTTGTGGCTCCTGAGTGTGAGCGTTCTCCATCCTCGCTGCTCAAGGGGAGGCTTCACATACACAAAAAGCATTAACAGTTAGAAATCCCAAATCAGGAAAAAAAATCTTTCCTGTTAGTTCCAAGAGTTTAAAATTTGTACCCACCAACACTTTCTGAGTGTGGAATATGGGACAGTCGTATGAGCCCCTGGTCGTTCTCTCTCCCCTGTCTTTCACCTGCTTCTGTCCCTGGGCTTACAGAAAGTGCTAAGTGTTTGCCCCTTGTCAACGGGTTTTTATAAAGAAACCCCAAAGCATGTTGGCTACACAAACAACTTTGTGTGACCCCCCATTGGCTGAGGTGCCATGTAAATTGGGAAAAGGGCAGGGCCTGGGATAAAGAGGTGGTGGCTGGAGTAATTTTACAACAACTGTTTGCCTAAGTGTATTTGTGTGAGGATGGGTATTTAATAGTGTGTGGTTGTGTGTGTGTCTCTGTGTGTGTGTGTGTGTGGGGGGGGGTGTGTTTAGCCTTGAAGTGGGTTCCAACACTGGTGTCTGTTTTTGGAACAGTGAACAGTGAGTAGCAGATTGAAGGCTCGGACTTAGCGATTGTAGAACTGAGTGGGAATAGATGTGCTTTAATGAGCGATGGCTCAAGTGTCTAACTGGTCTTGCAGGGGCACAACAAAGTCACCTTGGCTCATCGTGATGGTGTTATAATCGAGATCAGAACTGGAACTACTGTGTGATTGATAGACGGAGAGCTTTAGTGTGAATGTAAGGACATTCTGTTCTGGAATGAACAGTTCTAATGGCTAGCACTGGAAAAGTGTGTGTGCGTGTGTGCGTGTGCGCGTGTGTGTGTGTGTGTTTACGTGTGCATGTGTGCGTGTGTGTGCATGTGTGTGCGTGTGTATGCAAGCTAAGGAAACCATTCATTAAAAATGCACAGTTAAAAACACACATACAAATCATATAAAAAATTTAAAACGTTTATAACTAATATATAACTATGAATTCTAAACTAAAAACAGAACAAACGTTGTCAATAATAATTTTGGTCGGGTGCCACAATGAGTGTTACAAAGCAACATATTATTTACAGTTATTGTAGTTATTATAAATCAGTGCTCAGGTGGCGGAGGTCTATTATCTCAGCCCATCACTCTTTCTTTACACACACACACACACACACACACGTATGCGTACACGCATACACCCCCCCCCCCACACACACACACACTGTACTATATCTGGAGGGAAAAAAGAATGATGGACAGCTAAAACACTGCGATACATTGGCACCTTGTGAAAGGTCCTTCCCAGTGTTTCCTGTTGGAACGACCACGACCCTAGTAAAATATAAAGCAGTAAATGTGAATTAAAAAATAGGACATAACTTGTTCACGAAGGTATTTTCTTACTTTTTTTTTAGATTCTCTCTAAAACCTTGAACTTTCTACATTTGGGTGGTTCATTCCATGTTTTATGGCAAATCTGGTCAAGCTTCTTAACATCTGCACTGATGTTCAAATGGGATTAAACTCTTGGATTTGCCCGGACAATTTAGAGATTTAGAGATTTCTAACCCTCACCAATTCTTGGGTCATTGTTGTGTTGTATCAGAAGTACTTACAAGACAGATCTGGTCTGGAGAAACACCAGTCAAGGTGTTTGCACTGTGCAAATAGGATTGATGCATCGATGCATCATATTGTTCAGCTTGATGCACTTCCAAGCTCATGTGGTTATATTTATTACAATATTGATCATGTCAGGTTTGATTTGTAATGTAGAATGAATTATAACGGAATGTAAAATTCTAACAGAATGTAGTTTTATGTTTTGTATTGCAGGATTGATTGCACTTGCTAATACCTGACATTTGTGTATGAGGCAATATTTTAGGAGCAGGTATGTTTGCCTGGACCTTTATTCCCATTACATTGTTCACAGTTGTTTCTATTCACTATAAATAGATGTTGACCGATGCAGGCGAACAACAGCTAAGCTCGACTGTTGTGTTCTTCATTGCAAGAGACGCAGGTGTGAAATTCTTGCATGTTTTTTTTTTGCAATATTGTCTAAAGTTAATCCACTAAACTGTAAGGAGTCTAATGTATTAATATAGTTTCATACTAATATATATTTAAATATGATTAAGTCAGTTGCACCTGCAAAATTTCTGATCCTCTTTGTGATTGGGCTTAAAACATTTTTCATGTTCATTCGTGCTTTTTTGTTGTTGTTATTTTAATGCATTAAGGTTGATTTGCTAATTGAGTTCACTATAATTATTAAACACAATGATCATAGCTTCCACTGAACCAGGTCCATGAGGGTAGGAATCAAATCCATCACACTAGTCAGAATTTTACACATACACGAGTACTCAGTGTTCCAAGCTGGTTCTACACCTGTGCTCTTATAGATTGTGTTCATGTCGAGGGCCTCGGTGAGGTATATGGGAAGAGGTTATGTCTGAATGCCTTTGACAGTTGTTGCACAGGAATAGTGCAGCAGTGCAGCACTCTCCACTCATCTCGACCCGATCCCTATTTCTGGATCCGTGAGGAGTACAAGGCTCCATTGCTCGGTTTTCTAATCCAAAAGTAATGAACCACAATTCCATGCACACACGCGTGTTCATTTATACACAGTTTAGAATGCAGAATCTTATTCTGAACAGACACAACTTGTAATAACATGACAAGATATATACAGTATATACATACAGTTAATGGATTCCTCATTAGATATTATACACACCTTCTCATCCTTTTCCAAAGAGAATCTTATCATACGAATTCTTTCAAAATGAACAAACTATAAGCGTTTATTACGTAATGATGATTCAGGAACATTTCAACACGAGTGAGATTAATGACATTTCATAATTCGCATGACGTTTAGACACAGAGACAGATCAGATGACCTAATGGAATAAAAGAGGGCTTAAGCCGTGTCTGAGTGAACTGATCAGGTGACAGAGAATGGATAGAATAGACGCTTTGGAGCTTCTATAGTATAAGAACTTTTTGAATTGGACAGTTGTTACCATTAGCTAATTATAGTAGGGGATGTCCTTGGGTATTCTTGAAAGAGAAGAGGGTGGAGGATATCCCAAAGAAAGCCCCCTATAGCCATCTTTTTTTTCTTTGTAGTTTATTTTTAGATTTTTTTTGGCCTATTGCTTTGCTGGAGTAAACAGGCCTTACAAGGCCCAGCGAGTTTGTTGTCTGGCAACTCTGTGTTTTTCATCATAACAAAGAGGGCTCAGTACCCAACCTTGCTCAGCATGATAATTAGTGTCCCATCACCACCCTAACACCATCATCACCATCGACAACTCAGTTTTAAAAAGCACTGTTAACATGGTGCCATTTAAAACTGTAGCATCTCACCAAAATAGAATACATTTCATTGCATGGAATTTTTTTTGTGCACATGTTTCCGGCTGGCACCTTGACCAGATTTAAAGAGCTATTATTTCATTCAAAGGTGATTCACCCATAACACTGTCGGTGGCTGACCCCGACCCCAGATCTGACCCCGACCCCAAAAATGTTGTGCTCTGCATCTGTATAAGTCAGCAGTCTATCTATTGGCATGAATTGCTGGACATTAGACGATTAGTATGTACATCAAACCAAATTTCTAATGATATTTTGAGACTTGCTTATGCCCATGAATGTGTGTGGGTTTAGATGTGAGATGATGCACCTGTTCTGAGTGGATTGTGTATCCATGCGCTGAAGGCATGCATGAATGTTCACTGCTCTCCTCAAGCTGGGATAAGGTGGGGAAGAGAAGGTCCGGCTCGTTTATTGTTCTCTGTCTGAGCTTTGTTTTAGGGATTGCATTTCAGGCCTGACATTTCTAGAACTGCCAGAAAGAAAGGACAACATTCATCATATCAAGGTTCCTCTTTAGAAACAAGGGAAATAATGTAGAAGTAATTTCAGACATAATATATTTCTTATGAATTATAGTATCATTTATACACACTGATCAGATTGTATGGTTACTGCATCTATCCGACAGCCTAAAATCAGTATTTTTGTCTATTTACCTGGCTGTTGAACATCCATTTGTTAATTCTGAAATGATTCTAGAATGTTCTGTGGCAGGCACACGGACATATATACCTCTCACTATTAAGTATGACCCATAAGTCCTTTTACATAAGTAAGCAAATAATGAATGTTGTGTTCGGTATGTAACTGTGTTTTTAAAAATATTGAGATGAGAGATGTTCTCTACCCCCCACCCCCCACCCCAAATATCGGTATGCGCCGGCTTAAAAAGGAAACCAAGAACAATTCATCCAGACAAAACAGCATGCGAATCCAGTGTTGAGTTGTAAAGGATTTCTAAACCAAACACCTGTTTACAGTATCTGTTATCTAATATGTAAAAGATTGTTGGTTAATCAAAAAACTCTGCATCACCAGCCAGACTAGGGCATCCTTTAAAAAAGGCCATCAACCATTAAAAAAATATGCCAAAATAATAATGCTGACCAAGATCTGCTGTAGCGACCCCTACTGGAAGTGGCAGAAAAGATTCACAGTGACAATGTATTTGATTGATTGCGGCATTTTATTTGGATTGCTTTTATTTAAATATCTCCCGCCAATGATTACAACAGTAGCCTGTAGGTTTAATTCTTTGTTTTTTTCACATTCTTCAATTTATTAAACCACTTTATTCTAACTTGAGATTGATGTCCGTTTCTTGTTAAACACCTTCTAATTTACAGCTGGTAAATCATGACATAAAATGTCTCCTACAGTTTGGCACTTCAGTGGTTTGCACTATGGGTAAAGTACAAAAAAGTCCCTGCAACAGTCTCATGTGACAGTCAGTACCCGTACGCATTTAGTTCTTCGCTATGTGTAAATTACATCTAATAATAAATACACCTCTTGTGTGTTTGCGATCTCTAAGTAGAAGCCAACTAATTAGTATTAGTGGGTTTATCTAAAGCCTGGAAGGTGATATCACATCTCTATTTTGCAATTCACACACTGCGTGCCAGCTTAAATCCAGATGTCAGGACAGACTGAAGGACCTTGGCAGTTTTAGCGTCCTCACTTTAAAGGATTTAAAATACAGTATGTATGGAGTAGATCACTAACCACTTTATTGGGAACACCCGTGTAATCATTAACTGTCTTTAGTGTTTTCATGGAATGATGCAAAACATCTAGTAAGTAATTCAGTGGGTAAATAATGCCATAATAAATACGTACTACAGTAGCTCCAATAATCACAAAATACTGACCTCTGCTGTGTAATGATAGTACTTTCTGTTTAGCCTTAAGTACTCACTGATGTGTGATTAAAAAAACTCTAATGGATTTCGGTAAATTAAAAAAAATACTTTATTTAAGTATTTATTTAAGGGCATAAACATATAATAAAAAAGAATGAGGAATAGAATGGATGTTTATACTACATAACATTTATATATGAATTAAATCTTATCATTAAATTATCTATCTGTATTGTACTTGTCATATTTCAATAATTTATAGTTACTACAAAATAAAGAAAATGAAAACATTATGTTCCCAGTTTAACTGTCATCAATTAGTCATACATAAACATTGGTCATTACACTGTAATGCAATTAAAACAATAGACAGCATAAAAAGAAAGTAAATACGATTTCTGTTTTAGTCTTTATACAGTTCATTTTTTAATCCACTTCTTCGATGGTTGGCCCTTGAGTGTTTGCTCCAGATGCAGATCGTGCCTGAGCTCCACAGCTTCCAGCAGGAGTTCCACCCTGATAGAGTTTAGTGATGATGGGGTTGCAGACTTTCTCTAGTTCCTTCAGCTGGTGCTCAAACTCCTCTTTATCAGCCAACTGATTGTTCTCCAGCCATGAAATGGCCTGGCTGCACTTTTCCACGACTTTCTTCTTGTCATCTTCACTGATTTTGCCTTTCAAGCGGTCATCTTCTACACTGCTTTTCATGTTAAAGGCAAATGCCTCCAGGGCATTCTTGGCAGCAATCTTCTCTCTTTGCTGATCATCTTCTGCTTTGTATTTATCTGCTTCCTGCACCATCCTCTCAATGTCTTCCTTACTCAGTCTACCTTTGTCGTTGGTGATGGTGATTTTGTTCTCTTTGCCGGTGCTTTTGTCTGCAGCAGAGACATTAAGAATGCCGTTGGCATCAATGTCAAATGTCACCTCGATCTGAGGAACTCCACGTGGAGCAGGTGGAATGCCAGTCAGCTCAAATCTCCCCAGCAGGTTGTTGTCCTTTGTCATGGCTCGTTCACCCTCATACACCTGAATCAGAACACCAGGCTGGTTGTCTGCATAGGTGCTAAACACTTGCGTCTGCTTGGTGGGGATGGTGGTGTTGCGTTTGATAAGTGTAGTCATGACACCACCAGCTGTCTCAATGCCAAGAGATAGTGGAGCCACATCCAGCAGCAGCAAGTCCTGGACATTGCCAGACGTGTCGCCCATTAGTATGGCAGCCTGAACTGCAGCTCCATAGGCCACAGCCTCGTCTGGGTTGATACTCTTGTTCAGTTCACGGCCATTGAACAAATCTTGCAGGAGTTTCTGGATCTTGGGGATTCTGGTCGAACCTCCAACTAGAACAATATCATGAATCTGGGACTTGTCCATCTTGGCATCTCTTAGAGCCTTCTCCACTGGCTCTAATGTTCCTCTGAAGAGGTCTGAGCACAGCTCTTCAAACCGGGCTCTAGTGATTGAGGTGTAAAAGTCAATGCCCTCAAACAAGGAGTCAATTTCAATGCTGGCTTGTGAACTGGAGGACAGGGTTCTCTTGGCTCTCTCACAGGCAGTACGAAGCCTCCTTAGTGCCCGCTTGTTTTGGCTAATGTCCTTCTTGTGCTTCCTTTTGAATTCCTCCACAAAATGGTTCACCATACGATTGTCGAAGTCCTCTCCACCAAGGTGAGTGTCTCCTGCTGTGGCCTTCACCTCAAATATTCCATCATCAAGAGTTAAGATGGACACATCAAAAGTACCACCACCCAGGTCAAAGATCAAAACATTGCGCTCTCCCTTCTTGCCTTTATCCAGACCATAGGCGATCGCAGCGGCTGTGGGCTCGTTGATGATCCTCAGGACATTCAGTCCAGCTATTACCCCAGCATCTTTAGTGGCCTGCCTCTGAGAGTCGTTGAAGTAAGCAGGAACTGTAATTACAGCATTCGTAACCGTCTGTCCTAAAAAGGCTTCTGCAGTTTCCTTCATTTTCACAAGAACCATGGAGGAGATCTCTTCAGGATTGAAGGATTTTCGCTCTCCTTTGTACTCCACTTGAACCATCGGCTTGCCTCCATCGCTGATCACTTCAAAGGGCCAATGCTTCATGTCTGACTGCACGACTGGGTCATTAAACTTTCTGCCAATCAGCCTTTTGGCATCAAAGATGGTGTTGTTGGGGTTCATGGCCACTTGGTTTTTCGCAGCATCACCAATCAGCCTCTCTGTATCCGTGAAAGCCACGTAGCTAGGCGTCGTTCTGTTTCCCTGGTCATTAGCCACGATCTCCACCTTTCCATGTTGAAAAACCCCCACACAGGAGTAGGTGGTGCCCAGGTCAATGCCAATGGCAATTCCTTTAGCTGGGGCTGGGGACATGTTTATTGTGGCTGTTGAATGTCTACAAAGAGATGGGGGAAAAAACAACAGCAAAGGTTAATCAATCTATTTTTCTAAATTGCGAAATGATGAAAATAAATCAACAATGCAAATGATGTTAAAGTAATCAATGATGGAAAATACTAAGGTATGTTTTTATTTCAGTTAAAGCTCGACATACGTGATATAAAGATCGAGGTTTTATATATTGTACTTACATGTATCAAGTTGATAATAAATATGAAGATAAGTAGCAGTAGTTCAGGTTGAGGCTGTGCTGATCTTCGTTAGTGCTGTTTTCACTCTCCTCGTTGGTTTCTGTCACTTCTGCCTCTCATGCTGGTATTTATACACAGCAGTGGAATCATCCACTCGCTTCTCGCTCTTTCTCCAGACTTCCACTGAGCGCCAGACAAACCGAGAACTCTGATTGGTCCGTCACTTCTCTGACATCAACCAATCAGACTTCCACTGAGCGCCAGACAAACCGAGAACTCTGATTGGTCCGTCACTTCTCTGACATCAACCAATCAGGTACGCGTCATTCAGCAGAATAGATGAGGCTCTTCTGGAAAGTTCTCGCCGTTTCTTCTTCATTTAGGAGCTACAAAAATATTGTACAGCACAATGTATGTGATTATTGTGACGTCTAAATCATAAATTTAATAGAATAGAAGCAATAAGAGTTTTAGATCGATATAATACAGTTTATGCTTCAGGAAAGTCTTACAATCACTCCAGTTTCTAAACAGTCTTATAAAAAAAGTAAAAGGAAACAACACAAACTCTTGAGGAAAAACAAGGTTTTTGTTATTGAATTTAACACATTGTGAAAAACATTTTATTAGATGTGACATCGAAAATATTCTTATAATTTATCATTCTACGTTAATTTTTTTTACTTGTTTTGGCTAGATCTTAAATCTCATTTGACTTATACAGCAAACAAACAATAAAAATTAAGGGTTAAGTACATTATCAGGGTATTTTGCTAACCATACTATGTCTCAGTGGCAGTATTTATCTTCTATTGATAGTCTGTATGACCTACTATAAAATATAAGATTAAATCAAATTAGTAGCTGGCAACAATAATAAAAAAAATATCTCATGGGCAGACTTGACTATGCGCGCCTCTTTAAAACAAAAAGAATAAATAAAATAATAAATAATACATTTTGTAAGTATATAATTTATGCAATATATTAATAATGGAATGTATTTTACTCTTCGATTTAGAAGCCACACTTCTCGCTCCTTCTCCGGAGTTCCACAGAGTGCCAGCAACAGGGACCAATCAGAGAACAGAAAAAGACCAAACCTCTGATTGGTCAGTCTCATCTCTGACATCAGCCAATCAGGAAACCTAAACCCTCGCCATTCAGCTTCGAGCACAACGCAGAACAAACGAGATTCTTCTAGAGAGTTCCTAACTGAGTCTCTCATTTCAAACCCAATATGAAGGACTAATATAGACTTTGTGACACTTTGTGGTGTAACACTCAATTATACTTAGTTATTAGTTTATATGAAACGTTTGAGGGTAGAAAATAGGGAAATTTAATAAACTTTTTCAGCGTCATGTCAAGACCGTCACATACATTACTTGTTTCTTCCCTTTACAGTATAATAACAATGTAATTAAATGATATAATTTCAGTTATGCGCATATAATATTCTTCCTCAGCATAATACACTCATGAAGCACCTTATCTAAATGCCATCAATGTATCCATCCATCCACCGCTTAGTCCTATTTAGTACACAGTGGGACACTCACTGGGTGAATATACTAAACACCTGAACAAGTTGAACACACACACAGGACATTTTCAGTATTTCGAATTAATCTGACTGCATGCCTTTGGACTTCGGGAGTAAACCAGACCACCCAGAGTAAACCCACACAGACACATACAAAAAACATGCAAACTTCACACAGAAAGCCCTGGATTGCCTTTCCCGGAATTCAAACCAGGGACCTCTTGCTGTGAGGTGGCTGTTAACCACTGTGTTATCTTTTCTCAGCATAGTACACTAATGAAGTGTCTAAATTTATAATTAAAACAGACAACAAATAAATAACTAAACATTGTAACAAATATTTTACATACATTCTTTCACGCACACATAAAATAAAACGTATCGGACAGTTTAATCTGTGTGTGATCAGTGTATACAGTGTGTTTGTGCACCTGTTAAGCCATACCAAGTGTGAACCAGAAAAATGTTTGGCCTTGTGAAAGTAAGGAATTAAAACACCCTCCCCGAAAGCCCAAAACTCTAAGACACAACATCAAGTTTTCAAAGCAGCATCTGACATTGATCCATAGCAATACAGCACTTCTGATTCTTTTCTATTCGAATTTACAATCGATTCTGATGGAGCAAAAAGTAGTTCTTATCACTGGCTGCTCATCAGGGATTGGACTTAGTCTAGCCATCCGTCTTGCATCAGATCCAGCAAAGTCTTACAAAGGTTAACATTGGCGTGTAAAATCGTTCATAGACTTTTATATAGCACGATATTGTTTTGAAATGGCATTGATTCATTTAATGTGTTGTTTGTTTTAGTTTATGCTACCATGCGTAACCTGGATAAGAAACAGCGCTTGTTGGAGAGTGTGCAAGGTCTGCACAAGGACACTTTGGCTATTTTGCAGATGGACATCACTGACCAGCATTCCATAGTGTCTGCCCATAGTAGAATCACTGAGGGCAGAGTGGACATATTGGGTAAGCAAGATAGGAAGCTCAATAAAAAATTAACATCGACCTTAATGTTGTCTTTAAAATGTTTATTGGTGCAAAATATTTAGCAGTGAAAGGTTATGCACGCGAGGTCAACGTGCTTTCTGTCTCATCTCTATTTTTATCTGTAAGTTTGCAATGCAGGTATAGGGCTAATGGGCCCGCTGGAGGCACAATCAGAGGACACTATGCGAGGAATTCTGGAGGTAAATCTGCTCGGTACGATTCGTACTATTCAGACGTTTCTACCTGACATGAAAAGGAGGAGAAAAGGACAGATCCTGGTTACTGGAAGCATGGGAGGACTACAAGGTGAAAAAACAGAAGAGCAAATGCATGAACAGAGAAGAATAGATTGACCGATTTAGTTTTTTCGATCTAGAAAGCCACTGCACTGTTTATGTAGTTTGTTCCCGCTATAATTGTTTTTTAGATTCGAAAACATTTATTCTACTTATTTGTATGATGTACATGTTGCTTGCATTTGTTGTACCATGGTCCTGGACGATTGTTGGTTTGTTTCACAGTGATCATGTATATAGCTCGATGGAAAATAAGGCATCTTTTATCTCATGTGTTCACTTTAGGACTGCCCTTTAATGAGGTATACTGTGGCAGTAAGTTTGCAATCGAGGGTGTCTGTGAAAGCTTGGCTATTTTGCTACAACACTTTAACATCCAGTGAGTTCAGTTTTACTTTTTAAAGATGCATCTCTTTAACCAAAAGTGTAACGTGAATTTCAATGAACCAAAACGATAATATGAATAAAATATTGTGTGTTTGTGTGTGTGAGACAGTGTAAGCCTGATAGAGTGTGGCCCTGTGAACACAGACTTCATAAACAACCTGAAGAAAACCGAGGTGAGCGATGATTCTGTGGAAGTGGATGAACACACACGACGTCTGTACGAGACGTACCTGCAGCACTGTGACATGATGTTTCAGAATGCAGGACAAGACACCGATGATGTCGTCCAGGTGAATCCAGTTTTTATGATTGAGTTATTTAGTATTGATTGTGCAACAGGTTATTTTGGGCCTTGTTAAAATGCTCCATTGTATTATGTGATGCGCTCGTGTGTAACAGTGCCTCTGTTTCTCTCTCTCAGGTATTTATGGAGGTGATTAAGTCTCCATCTCCAGTCTTCAGGTACTACACTAACAGTGCTCTGCTCCCCATGAGTAACATCAAACTGAAGAATCTTGATGGATCGCAGTACATTAAATCTATGAGCAAGCTTATCTTCTCTTGTGCTGCGAAGGACAATGAACAAGAATAGAAATGTACATAATGTTTCCTTTATTTAGTGTTTAAAACGCGAACAAAAATGTTAATACTAACCATAACTGCTCATGTTTTGTATAATGTTATATATTATTAATATTTTGAAATGAAAGTGGCTTTTCTGAAGATTTTTCGTTTCACATCAACTTTTCATTACTTTTAATACTTTCAAAAATCAACTTTTAATACTTTCATTGTGAAATATTATCAGTATTTTTTCAAGCTTCTGCGCATTCATTATTAGCTTGGCCTCACAACTAGAAGGTTCTGGATTCAGGTCCATTTTGTGGAGAGTTTGCATGCACTCTGGGTTTACTTTGGGAGTTTTGGTCTCCGCGCACAATTCAAAGACATTGTGTGACGTGAGGTAAATGTAGATTCAAAATTATTGTGTTTGATATAAAAAATGATATAAATTGTGTATTGATGAAAGCTCTGTAATAATTGTAATAATAATTGTAATGGTAATCATTAATAATGACCATTTTCTGTCATGAATATAACCAAGGTGTAACAACACATCATTCTAAAGATTAAACAAAGCATTATTACGTTTTGGTTAACGCAGTCACTTCTCAGTAAAAAGTCCCTGATTTGATTTCTAAATAAGACTACTCTGGTTTTCTCCCACAGTCCAAAGCCATGCAGTCAGGTTAATTGAATATTCTAAAATCTCCAGACCAATAATCAGAATGGCGACCTGTTCAGGTGTTAGTATTAAGTTGTAAACAAACCAGACAGATGGATGGATTTCAATATTTATTAGAAGTGCTGTATTAAATTTATTTCATTATATTTTATCCGCAGTTAGTTTTGACTTGTAAATGTTATTATGGACTAGTGTGAGCGCCCTCTGGCGGATATGAAGCCTATTGATTTAGCGTTGACAACAAAACCGGAACTGCTCCCTTTAGGCACGTTTTTTTTAATTAATTAAGTTTTACTTAATTTAATTAAACTTATTGAAACAGTGGTTAACTTACTGCTTTTAAAACAATTTGTGAGCTGTTTTGAGCCTCGTTTATTGGGTGTCCAAAAGAAAAACCAAGCCAAAGTAAGGTAAGCATGTTTTAACTTCCAAACATTTCATTTGGTTATTATTTGCTGTTATTTGTGGTCTTTTATAATCTACACATTAATTAATAAATGTTCTGTACAGCTGAAGTTTCATTTAAAAGATCAAATGATATTACGCACGGTTCTGTTGAAATAAGTACAGCTTGATTTGTATTATTTTCCTCCCCTCCCCCCCCCCATTGTAACAAAACATTATAACTACAGTCACTGATTTATTGCCTCTTTTACCAATAAATGTATTTGTTTGATTTTGTAGTGTGGCTTCTAATTCCTTCCTGCTGATTTGGACTGTTATGACGACAGCAGGTACATTAGGAGGTTTATTTTGTCTTCTGTCACTTTCTAAAAACATTGTGGCTGATTCTTTAGAGCAGATATGTGTGTGTGTCTGTGTGTGTCTGTGTGTGTGTGTGTGTGTGTGTGTGTGTGTATATATATATATATATACACACAC
>JAOTRQ010000014.1:2590521-2613818 GCA_028565875.1 Hoplisoma paleatum | reverse complement strand
ATTGCGTTAAAATTTTTAACGCGTTAAAATGTTTGTAATTAATTAATCGAAATTAACGCGTTAAAGTCCCGGCCCTAATATATATATATATATATATATATATACATACATACATACATACATACACACTGCTCAAAAAAATTAAGGGAACACTTAAACAACACAATATAACTGTGTGTGGCTCCAAATCCAGGCCTCCATTGGTTAATACTTTTGATTTTCATTGATGATTTTTGTGTGATTTTGTTGTCAGCACATTCAACTTTGTTTGTACATTTCGCTACATTTAGTTACATACATGCATTTTCTCTCTGTATATATATCTGGTATATTTTACACACACATACATACATATATACATACATGTATATATATATTTTTTATATAAAAATATTTATGTATATATATATATACACACATATGTATGTATGTATTTGTGTGTGTGTATGCGTGTGAAAAATGTACCATATACAGTTAGAAAAATATACAGTTGCATATTACTTCGAGGTTTTTATCATATACATATACACAAAAATAAACATACATGTGTGTGCGTGTGTATATATATACACATATATATCTATTTATAATGTATATATGTATTTATACGTGTGTGTGTATGCGTGCACTTTTTCTGTAAATATGGTAAAAAAAAATTGACACACATATATATAAACTGTTTATATGTAGGATAATGTATGAAAAATTTGCCATCTATATACAGTTAAATATTATTTCGATGTTTTTATTATATATATATATATATATATATATGCATATACACACAAGTAAACATATACATGTGTGTATATACATATATACACATATTTATATAAATAAATATATTTGTGTATATATATATATGTATATATACACTTTTTCTGTATATATGGTATATTTTTTACACACGCCCATATATATATATTATATATATGCATGTGTGTGTGGAAAATTTACCTTATATATAGAGAAAATGCATATGTATTTATGTGTAAAAAATATATGTCATAAAACTGTTTATATGTAGGATAATGTATGAAAAATTTGCCATATTATTTTGATGTTTTTATCGTATACATATGCATACACACACATCTATGTACATAACTGAATGTAGCGATATGTACGAAAAAGTTGCCATACATACCTATATATATATATATATATACACATACACGTGTCTTATATACAGAATGTGTGTGTCTGTATATATAATATATATATATATATATATATATATATATATACACATACATATCTATGCACAGAACTAAAATTTTCATAGCAACGAAAAAGTTTGCTATAAACACACACGCTTATATATAAATGTGTGTGCGCGTGTGATATGTATGTGTAAGTCTATATGCTTGTATATGTGTATATGCTTTTTTATATATAAATATATGGTGAATTTTTTAAACGCATATACAAACATACATGTGTGTGTATATATATATACATGGACATGTACATATCTATTTACATGACTAAAATTTGTATATGCACAAAAAATGTGCCATATCTATATGGAAAAATATATATATACACTATATACATATTATTTTGATGTATATCATAAACATGCATATATACACAAATAAACATACACGTGTGTATAAATATACATACAATTTAAAAGCATCTCTTGTACAAAACACGGTTGAGTTTATATAATGTTTTATTCAATATGTTTAAAGACACTTGATCCCTTTGCATGTCAAACACAGATTAATTGTAAACACGTAACGAGGAATTTCCATTATATTGTATATAGATATATATCCAGACAGAAACAACAGAGAACATTTGATGCTTTCATTACAAAAATAACACAACATTTTTTTTAGACAGATGCGTTGGCTCTTGACTTTTATATATTATTATGGCACCGTAAGACTTGACAAATACTGTACGACCTTCGAGACAAAGTTTTTACAGACACACATCAACTATAATAAAATAAAACATCGAAGATTCTGATTTTCAGTGCTGATAATGGAAGATGAAAACTAGTAAAGATCTCTATGCTGTTATTGCATTTAAAAAGTGTGAATCATACTGTACTAGGGCTAAAGAAAGATTATTCAGTAACATGGCGACTGTAAACTTTGATTAAAATCAGTTTCATCTTTTTGAGGCACTTTAAGAAAATAAAGTAAATTTTCAACACAAACATTATTACTGGGATTTGATAGACATTAAAAAATAATTGTTACCCTTCACAAACTCTTTTGGCGAACCAAAGCCCTGCTTCATTTTATTAGCAATTAATCGTTTAATATCATCATCATTATTCTTATAATACTATTTGGCCGAACTCTGTAAACACTACATTGTTTATTTCTGACAAAAACATTATTATTATTATTATTACAGGAATGTTCTTCTCAATAACAGGTTAATAAGCTGCTTGATACAGAAAGAGTTGCTTTTTACATACACTCACATCTAGAGGCTGAAGCTGTTCGAAGTGGCAGTGATGAACTCATGATGATGATGATGATGATGAAAGTGTCCATGCTTACATGGACATGTGTTCGGGCAGGACGTAGGATATGTCGTCCCAAGGGTGACGATACAGACCCTGTTTGAGACGCTTCTGATCCAGATAATGACCTTTCGAAAGGAAGATAAATAAAGTGTAAATTATTTGCGTGCATGTAAACGTGTACACACGTGTGTTCTGGTGCCTTTTACACACTAACCAATAAAGCCCATGCTGCGGCCCAGGACAAAGATTCCGTTCAGTGCTCCTATTTCCACAAACTCATCTGCCTCGTCCCTGTGAGAGGAAAAAAAAGTGTTACAGAGCTATAACATAAAGGTCATTCTTCTTCTCATCGAGCTGGATACTGACCGTGTAAAGCCTCCACACGTCCTGAGAAGATCCACAAACGCCACACCGATAAAGCCGTCAACATTCAGGATGAGGTTGGGTTTCTGAACAATGATATTTAAAAATTAAAGTTATTTAAAAAACATTTAGCGTTTTTATATATTAAGAAAAATTGTTACTAGTCAAAAAATATTTGTCATTTTACCTTGGATGTGGTGATTTTCTCCACGTCAAGTGCGTAGTCCAGTAGTTGTGTGGAAGGAAAGTGCTGCTTAACAAAGTCCTTGAGGATCTGAACCCTCATGTCAGGGTTATTAATCTGGAAAAAGAAAGTTATGTAAAAACATAAGTGATAATAAAACATGAAAAATAGTATCAGTCGCGGTCTGTGTGGGGTCAAATACAGGCTGCGTTTCAACAACCTGGCACCATTGTGCCAGCAATGTGTGCTCACTGTTGCCCCCTAGTGTGTGTAAATGTGTGCTTCAATGCATAGATTGTAGAAAATGTAGACGACAAGTTAGAAAAGGTGGATGGACACTACAAAACATCTTTCACAGAAAGCAATGTCATATCGAGAGCTCGACGTCACTTCTGTGCTGATGAGCTGTTGTCAGAAAACAGAGGTCATGTGCATCTTTATATAAATGTGTGTGTGTGGTACGAAAGATAAAAACCATCTTCATCACAAACACAACAGCAGTGATTGTAGGAAAACTGACTACTCACAGATTTGACCCTGTGTCCAATACCCATGATTAACTTGCCATCTTTCTTCATCTTGTTCACAAACTCCATGGGCAGCATGCCACTGTCAAAAGCCTTACTGAACTGTTTTGCAGCAGCATCCAGAGCCCCACCAAACCGATCCCCCTTAAAAAAACACACCATGTAAATTTTAAACACGTTTAACAAAACACCCACAACCAGAACCAGCAGTAATTCAAGACTTACAATAGTAAGGAGACCAGATGTGAGGCTGGAGATGAGGTCTTTTCCTGCACGGGCACACACTATTGTGTTATGTGCACCAGATACAGCAGGACCATGATCCGCAGTCACCATTAAACACATCTCTATGAACTGGCATGCGTATCGTGGTAACCTAACACAATATGCAAAGTATTGATTACACAGTCCTAAAATTCTGCTGTACAGACAAATGACGAGATACTCTGATCTAAGAGAACAGCAGTAGTGCAATACTACACCTCCTCTGGAACCAGAGAAGACCCAAAGTTCCTCCAAGGCCAATCTCAGATTTGAAGACTTCTGTGATAGGCATGCCAGCGTAGATGAGCTCTTGCCCACGCTCATCACAGATGCTGGTCATGAAAGATGCTGGCTTACGAATCAGACCCAACTCCTGTAGGAAAGACAGACAGTTAGTGTTAAATAGTGTAAATAAAGAACAACAGGAGGTGCTGCACGCCTCGTCATTAATTAAAAGCCTCTGCTGCAGACGGTCGGCAGTCGAACTGAAGATTTGAAAGTATTTTGAGAGGTTTTGTTTGTTGTTTTGGCATGAGCCGATTTGTGAAAGTGCTTTGTTTATGTCAATTAAAGGACGATAGTTTGTGTTTAATTCCTCGTTAGTGTCTTTTCCTTTATTTCCTTTCTATAAGCTGGTTGTGACATGTCCCTGAGCCGAGTGCAACACCGAAATTTTAGCGAATGATTGTACTCACTCTTGCCCAAGAGTAGTCCATAGGAACCGTGGGAGGGGGAACTTCCTGAGCTGGTACAATCACACCCTGGCTCACCAAGTCGTCATAAACAGATCTGGAAATATATTAAACAAGTAAGATTGTTGTTGATATTTACATAATCTACCAAACTGACATTGTTTACTAAATTTCTACACAACGTATGTTAATTAATTTACACTTATAACCATTGATTTAATCCTAGCCATTGATTGCCAGTGTTGTACAGTGTAAAACAAACAGCTCTTACTTGATGACTTCTCCAAGTTCATCAAAGCTTTTAGGAACAAAAGCTCCAGCTTCTCTTAAAGCCTTGTTCTTGGCTACTGCCGTTTCAGAGGTCTGGTTTGCACAAGCTCCCGCATGGCCAAACTGCACCTGCATCCAAAAAGGAATAATAATAATAATTTAATATTATTATTAATGTCTGTATTAGTTCAGTCCGTTTTCTTATACAAACCTCAGACGAAAACATGGTGGCACACGTCCCAATGCACCAGCAAACGACCGGCTTAGTAATTCTTTGCTCTATAATTCCCTGACAGATCTTATACTCTTCTGTACCACCAATCTACATAAAATAAATAAATAAAAACAATACCATCATTAGCTACAATGACAAATGGAAAGTAAAAGGCAGAATGTTATAAACGGCAGCTGACATTTCCTCACCTCTCCCAGCACCACAATCATCTTCACATCTGGTGTGTCCTGATACCTCAAAACATGATCCATGAATACAGAACCTGGATACCTGCAACCCAGGACAACCATACAGGAATGGGTATCAGATTTTGGTGTTTTTTGACCATGGCTACTGACTGTATAACTATTAAAAGGAAAACTCCATCTACTCGAATACACACCTGTCTCCACCGATAGCTACACCCTCGTAAACTCCGTCGGTGGTTCGGGAGATGATATTGTTCAGCTCGTTGGACATTCCACCGGAGCGGGACACGTAGGCCACGCTGCCTGGCCTGTACAGCTTTGATGCCAGAATGTTATCCAGCATTCCACCTGTGTTACCGATCTTAAAACAGCCAGGCTTTATACCTCCAACCTAAAACACACACACACACACACACAAACACACAGGATAGTCAAAACACACAAACTAAAAGAACACAATCAGGTAATAAAACTGCACAAATGTATCAGAGATGTCTGGCTAACCGTTGCTGGTCCAATAATAGTGACTCCCTTCTGATCTGCAATCTTGATGATCTTGCGGGTCAGAGCTTCAGGAATACCCTCAGCTATAATAGCGATAGTGTTAATCTGCAAATCACACAACATTTAGAAAAATGTTTGCTAAAAATAATAATATAATGGACAACCAAAATGAAACTAATCCGTAAATGTAATGGTAGTCAATTCAGTTTTAACACATTATGGTGTATGTATGTATATATATATATATATTGTACTTGTATGTTGTGTGGACACAGCAGACCTGTGGATACTGTAATGCTTCCATAGTGCTATCAAACGCAGAGCGGAGTGAGGCGAAGCTAATCAGAACATCCACTTCTGGGTGTTTCTTCATCGCATCTGCCATGTTCTTGTAAACTGGCAACAATATTTCCTTATGACCCCAATAAAACTTCTGCTTATGGTCGCCGCTGTGCGGGACAAAGCAAAGTACAAAGGGATAAGATTTGTTTACTCTCAAATGGAACGGCGTTCCTAACGCTGCATTTATTTGTGACTTACGTGAAAGGGTACATCATGGCTGCAACTGATGGCTCATCACGAGAGCACACGTAGTCAAAATCCAGCATTCCCTGTACTGCCCGGGTCTGCATGCCCCACACTATAGACTTTGTACGCTTGCTGAAGAGGGTCGTGGCTTTAGCTAGAAGAAAAGGTAATAAAAAAAAATTCTAGTTTTACCATCGTTTAATTCTATGAAGGGTCATGGTGGGGCACAAAATACAAAGACAAACACACGAACAAGCCAATTTTAGTAACTCCAATTAACCTGACTGAATGGACTGTGGGAGGAAACCGGAGCAGCCGGAGGAAACCCACACAGACAAAAAAAAAAAAGCCAACGCCACAGAAAGCCCTAAATTGTCTTACCCCGTAATCAAGCCTGGGACTTATTGATGTGAGGTGACATCGATAACTACTAAACCACCATACACACCCTCTGTGTGTATATATATGTGTGTGTGTGTGTGTGTGTGTGTGTGTGTATTAGTTAGTGGCCTAATGACGATGAACTAATAATAATCTGTGCAACCTTTGCACGTGGAAAGGAAAGAGCCAACTGTGTGTGTGCGTACGTTTGTGTATGTGTGTGTGCATGTGTGTTTAACCTGGTTGAGCACCAGGTTTAGCCGTTATGGCAGGTGAAGTTCCTGCTCCAGCTTTGACTTCAGAAAAAGAAGCGGTCCTGCTTGAGGTGGGCGTCTAATTAACACACAAGAGAAACCAACAAACAATAAATACATTATAAACAAACATTTAAAAATGACGTGTACTTCCCGTCCCAGGACACGCCCCCATTCTAGACCTTTCCTTCCTAGCATTTATGTTCGTATATTAAAAACAGTTATTAATAACAGTATCTACATAATAAAAGATTGTCATGTTGTCTCGTGCCTGACGTTTAGACTATAAAATAAACAGCCACTTGATATATGTATTAAAAGAACAAAATAAACATAAACCAAACATTAAGCATTAATACGTTTATATCCCACCTTATACTGCCGTGTACAATTCAGAAATTCTTTGCACACCATTTAAAAAAATGTTAGTATATGGAATTATATTTTCTCCAGGCCTGTAGGGGGAGCATTGTAAGAAAATCACCAAGAGCATTATAGTGCACCTAGTGTACCTTTAAGGTAAATAAAACTCAAACTACACACCGAAGTGCCTCCACTGGTGTTCAGGAGGAAGTTGGCAGTATGGGCAGCGACTCGAGGCTGGGTGGCAATCGGTCGATGTCCGAGAGCCATGCCAACGATGGCAGTCATGTGGGTCTCAGTGCCAAAGACGTGGATCGGGATGCCTGTGGTTTTACCTACAGAACAGCAGAAATAGAAATGGCATTTTCACATTTAAGGTCGGGACAGAAAGTGTCAGGGAGAAGGAGGAGGTCAAGACACAAGGAGGACAGGACAGAAAGCGTTCAAGACAGGAGGAGATCAGGACAGGAAGAGGTCGGGATATGACAAGGTCACTACAGGAAAAGCTTGGGACAGGAGGAGAATTTTGAATGAGAATGTAAAATAAAAAAAACAAAAACACACCTACTTCTCCCATCACCCTCAACCCTTCCTGATAATTTGGGCCACCACGTCGCACAAAAATGGTGACCTCATGCTCCTTCAGAGGCTCCTGGTAATCTTTAATTGCCCTGACAATACCCTACACACACACACTTATATTTAACGTACACGCATTTTATAACCCGAGCCATCGATGTGCGAATTCATGCATCACCTTGAATGTTGCCGCTACGTTGGTGAAGTTAGCGATGCTTCCACCAATGATCAGCACTTTCCCTAAAGTGGACGAGACGAATAAAACCTTTACTTGAATCACTTTAAAGACAAAATTTCATTACGCGGAAAATCAACTCCAGGTTAGTCGTGTGTGAACATACCGTCATGGTGTTTCTCACGGGTCATCAGTGAGAGGATGGTCTTGGCATAATCATAAGTTTGTTGCTCACTGGGTGCCCCTGAATACTCTCCGTAATTAGCTAGTTCATTAAGTCCACCCAGGTCACAGATCGTATCACTACAGATAATAATAAATGTGTGTTAAATAGTTTGATCAAAGAGTGGAAGTGTGTCATTATTATAGATGAACAATCATCATTTATTATCGGATATTTTAAAACAAACAAAAAAAACCCACAATTAAATAAATGACTTGTTTGTGTCACACATAAACACAAAGCACTGACCTATAGACAACAGAGGCTCCACCACCAGCCACCATGGTCCAGATACGTCCGCGAGGATTAAGAAGAGTGAGTTTGAGACTCGCTCCACTTTTAGCATCCAGATCTGCTATATAGGCTTCCTGCAAGTTAACAGTTATGAAAACACACAAATCCTTTACTGAATGACGACTTGTAGTCTGTGACATCATCCTCGTGACCTGACGTGCACGAGTGATGATGTAAATCATTCTCAATGATTTAAAGAGCAAAGCCATTGAATATTAAAACAATATATAACAGCTTTTATTTAGGAAAGGTGCGATTGTGTTCGTCCGTGTGTAACTGTACAGCTTACCTCTGGGTAGGCCTCTCTGCCGAAAGGAGGAGGAAACTCCACATCCCCCCATTTAACCTTACACAAGTAATCAGCAGTGGCATCGATCTTAGCAGCCATGTCCAACACATACACTCCATCTTTCGTTACAACTAGGAAAGAGTATTGAGAACGAAATCAATCATACTGGATTTTAAAGACTTTACATGGTCCGATACATTTTGAGAAGTTAAAGAAAAGTGTTTTGCTTCGGTTGTGTGTGTCTAGGCGGTGTTTACTCTCTATTAAACGTAGGAGGAACGTAGGGGACCGTAGCAACAGATGGTCTAGTGCACTAATTAGCACAACACACATCAATAATCCCTCACAGACTCTCACAGTCACATTTAAAGTGAGAACATTTCTGATCCAGAGTGTATTATATAAATAAAGTATGTATAGCTTAATTTTAAATGCTAATAAACTCTTTGAAGAAAGCGAAAATAAAACGTATCTAATAAATAAAGCACTTGTCTGTACTGCTGATGTGGTGTTTATTAATGTCGACTATATTTAGACAAGCATCAGAGGTATATTCAAATAGGTTAAAGAGGGCAGGACAGGTATGAGTATGATCATGACTTACCCAGGGGATTGATTTCCAGGTAGGTGAAATATAAGTCCTCATACAGATTAAACAAGCCCACCAGGAAACTAGCCAGTACTCTAGACATACACACACACACAGATATTATCAATGCACGAACACAATTATTATTACAAAACAATATGACCTAGTATTAAAATCATATCCAGTTTGAGTCTAGTACGATGTCTTACTGGTTTTGTCAGTCGATTGAGAGAGGGAAGAAGGGAATCTAGGTTTGAAATTTAGTGAGATTTAGTGGACAGACATGAGGGAACGGAGTAGTAAATAAAAGAGATATCCAAGTGTTAATAAAGCGTTGGTAAGCAGTAAGGAAAAGATTTATATGAAAGGAAAAAGTTTCATGAACGTTGGCCTGGACTATCGGACTATCAATTCTACTGTCAGCCAAGACGGTGACTAGAGCCATAAAAGAGATGCTGGCAGGTATGTGTAATATGAAATGAAAGCTAGGCAGCAGTTACGTGATCAGAATGGCGTCGTTTAAAAATATGGAGAGAAAGAGGGCAAGTCAGAGAGAGGAAGCGAGAGAGAGAGAGAGAGAGAGGTTAAGGGATGAAGAATTTCATTTGGCTAATGGCTACGTCTCTTCTATAATACGATGGGTGGGAGCATTTTCCATTTCATTCTCCATCCCTTCCACTCCAATTTCCTTGGTCCCTTTTCTTGGTCCTTGTATTCTACATTCATGTTACCCTCCCTGTTTTAATACCCCATTGAGCAGCTCATAAGTTATTTATTAAAACATATGTAGTTTATTAATATATGATGCTCAGTCTCTTACTTAAACCAGAGCACCAGTAACCATCAAATGATGCCACTGTTGTGTTTCTGTGAGGACACCTGGCCAGGAATTTAGTAAATTGATTCTAACATCAATCAATCATCCACATATTTTCTATTAGGAAAGATGTACTATTGTACTTACTCTCTTTTGTCAGCGGGGGCGTGTTTGAGCAGTTTCTGTCTGACAGAATCGAGATTAAGCTTCTCGTCAACACCGACCAGCAGCTTCTGAGCTTTGGAATCAACGTCACCCACGTCTACCCCACCCTCATGATGAAACAGCACATAGTCCCCCTCCCGCGCTGCGTATATACACACATAAAATTCTTCCTCCTGCAAAACACACCACAAAAAGAGACACATATGTAGCTACACACACACGTACCATATTCTAGAGTTAATATAATCTCTCTTAGTTTATTTCTATAATTCTCTTGTACAGCGTGCGTAATAAACCTGAGCTTTTCTTTACCTGCTTATGGGCGACAAACGGCTCTATAAGGAAATTCTTCAAAACGCCTTTTGCCTTTTCCACCTTAGAAAAAATGATTTCATTTCTTTCATTAATGTCATGTATTTGTTTCTGCACAACACAGACGAGCTTCCTATAAAGTAACCGGGAGAAAACGTAAACGATGACTGAACATTGATTGAATACGCTGTAAGTGGAAGAAAAATCTTACTCTTGTAAGATGCACTACGTCTATAAGCTCTCTCTCACTCACACACACACTCACACACACAAATATTGTGTCACAATAACGGAGCAGGAGGGCACCAGATATAAATCAACAGAGCAAAAGCGATGGAGATGACATTTCAGAGAGAGCAAGAGATGGGGAAGAGAGAGAGATTAGATGGAACAAAAATAAATAGGAGGGCTGGAGCCTCCAGGGACAGCAACCAATTTATTGAGAACCTTGACTTTTCATAAACATTACACACATACACAACAGAATTGCTATTAGATTGCTTATATTTATCAATCATATATATATATATTTTTTTTCTAAGGTAGTTTTTTTTAATCAGCAAGTACACAAAACGTGTGTGTGTGTGTGTGTGTGTGTGTGTGTGTGTAAACATTCATCCATCCATCCATCATCTGGTGTTACCAATGCTTAACCCTGTTCAAGGTCACTGTGGGACACATACTGGGCCAATACACAAAACACATGAACAGGTTGTCAGTCTGTTGCAGGGTTCACTCACACTCACACACACACACACCTCCACAAAGACATATCTGGACAGACCCGGTGTGAGGTGACAGTGCTAACCGCTAACCACCGTGCCTCCCTGTACGCATCCAGTCACTCGACCCCAGATAAAGAAGTAATTTGAAGTAGATTACAGCTCACCGTCGTCTCTTTCATAAGGCGTGGTTTTAGCCATTCTTTTACACCTTTTAAATCAAGGTTGACACCCACCAATCCCAGCTTTCCTCTTCTCTTGATCAGCTGATCTGGCTTTACTACCAATCGCTGAGAAGAAAGAGACACATTTCATACGCCGTTAACTTCACGCACGTACCAAAAATAATGTCTTCGTTTTAATTTGCTGAAACCCTCCCAACCTCCGGTGCAGTACAGCGCGTCCGCTAGAGGAGGGTGGAGGGAGGGAGAAAATGTCAAGGGTAGGACAAAGGATGGATGTAAATGGAACAAGCTAATCAATAGTGTGTGTGAGAGTCAGGCCTAATTTCATTGTGCTCTTGGCTCTTCTGTTAAAGTGATTAAGAAGCTTTTACATGGAGTCTGTGGAGAAAAGGCTCACTGATACAAAAACTGATCACAAACCGCATGCTATAATTAAGAGTTATTGTAAATATATACAGGCTGACAGACTTGAAATTGTACAAGTTCTCTGGTCTTTTTTCAGTACAGGAAGATTCTGTAGTTTAGCTAATTGCTTATAGGCTAAAGAGAAAATGACAACAATTAGACTGATACATGCTAATGTGCCTATTAATGTCTGCCATGATTACCGAGCCTATCTAAGCATGCTAAGCAATAAGAACTGGCATCTGCTAACTTTCTTAATTCTCCCCTGTGCGTCAACATTAACGTCTCTCTCTTTCTCCATCATTTCACTTTATTCACAGCTCCCTTCTCATACAGAACTCTCTCTTACATCACAATCTCTACTCTCAGTGTAACCAGCACATGTGTAAAGCAACACACTATACACACACCGAAGCAGAAACATTTAAGGAAAGCTGCTACTTAGCTTTTTATCAAGTATTACATTAATTCTCAAGGCTTAAAAAAAGTTTAAGAAACAGAAAATATTCATTTATTTATGTGTTTCTTTCCAACATACCTCAGTAAGCAGCCAGGGGTGCTCGTGAGCCAGCCGGTTCCAGTCGGTAGCTGGAGTTACATTAGCGTAGCGGAATCGGTTCTGCACAGCTGCTGTGGTGCAGATGTGTTTGTACAGGAACTCTTTACCAGTCTGCTCTGAAATGGCCTTTGCTGACATGCTGCCAGATCACTGATAACTCTAAAGGTAGATACAGAAAAACAAATCATAAAAAAACATGTACGTAGATCGGTTTCATTTTGTACACTGTACAACTGCAGATATAGTACAGACAGAGTGCAAGTGCTTGATTGGCACCCGACTGAGAGTCAAGTACTTTCTCCTATTAAATATGGCAATGTTGATTATTACAGACTAATGTCGGACAGAATCATCTTTGTAAAGATAAAAGCAAGAGTAAAGGAAAATCATTTCAGAAAGCAGATTTCAGTCTCGGCCTGGGTTCTTCAATTTTAGCGCAGCATCTCCAAATCCAACAAGCCGGCATCTAAAAATGATGTCTTGATGTTAACGGCAACTTGATTAGTGCCCCAAGCGCTGAGCACAGATTGGTTTGATTGATAGGACACACAAAGAAAACAAAGCAGCCTGTATAGGACAGGTGAATGAGAACAAATGTGGCTCTTAAATTTGATAAAAAAATTTTATGCAAATCAAATAATGTCCCCTACAAACGCTGCAATTTAATGTCCGAAATCGTAAATGATCTCTAAATCGTAAATGGCTATCTGGTGACCAGTTTTAGCACGGCAGTATTTTAGATGTTTGTATGTATTGGCAATTCTTTTACAAAACAGGCTTGCATTTGTACAATACAGGTGTCTTTAGGATACAGAATGAAATACCAGCATTTTATTACACCGGTAGAATAAATGCTGATCGTACGAGCATCTCGTCACAGTAGAGCAGCCCTGACAGACAGGCCGGTGTCTCGGTCTGATGACTTGTCTGAACCCTGTCAGCGCCTCCGTCAGCATGAGAAAACGAGGATGAGAGGTTTGTTGTAAATCGGCTCGCTCAGGACTGACCGGAAAACAGACGTCACAAAAGCCGCGATGGTAAAAGGTTCTTAAAATGACGATGAAAACGTCACTTGAAAAGGGCACATTGAGTCAAGGCGGTTTTAATGAGGAAAGAATAACACACAAGTTTGCTAGATTACAAGAGCCTGTTATCCACATCTTTATTATTTCATTATATGTCAGCTGTGACTGAATGAATTCCCAATGTATAAAAAACATCAACATAGACTGTGTGTGTGTGTGTGTGTGTGTGTGTGTGTGTGTGTATGTGTGTGTGTGTGTGTGTGTTTTACACTGCAACAGACTGGCAATCTGTTCAGGTGTTAAGTGTATTCAACGGATGGATATGTTAGAAAACATCTGAGCAAATGTCAAGAATAAAGCAGTGGATCTGAATGTAGCTGCAACACTATCATTCACACTTTCCATAATGATTTATAATAATTTAATATACAACCTGTTGGTGTACAAGAAGTGTTTAGGTACAGTAGGGTCCTGAAATATCAGTCAGTAAATAAATCATATTTAAATACATAAGCCTAAATCAATTATAGGTGTGTGTGTGTGTGTGGATGATGACATGGAAAGTGCGTTTGTAAAAACTAAGATAGGTTATTGGATGATGTGATGGTTCCAGGATCCTACAGCAGCAAATAATAAAGAAAGAAATATTTATTTATTTAAATATATAAATATTTGTTAGCAAACACACAACACACACAGTTATTCAGAGGAATTAATGAATTAATTAATGACAGAAGCACATAATGTTAATTCGACCAACAAGTTTTACTGCATATATGACAAACTGTACCTAGAATTAGTCGAACAATACAATATTATTTAATTATAATAAGTAATTAATTATTAATAATAATAATGTTTTACTTTACCGGTTTGTATATAAGACAGTGGTGTTGGTTTCTCTGCTCGCGCTCAGCTCGAGCGCCTCAGTTTTGTTCTCCTGACCTCGTCAGACGATGGGACGTTTCGGTCATCCTGTTCTCTGATTGGTCCATTCTGACCAACGTGTTTTTAGTCCACGCCCACCGCCGTGCTGTCAGTCATTTAAACTTCGACGATTTAAAGCTACAGGGTGTAATTTATTTATTAGATGGTTAAAATAAATTTTAATATTTATATGAGTAATGTTTATATCGTTAAAATTAAGACTTAAATTAAATATTTTGTTAAGATTTGTTTTTTTCTTTCTTCCTTATTTTGCACCAGATGTCCCTCAGCTCACTTTCTAGTGGCTAATATGGCAAATGCTTCCCATTAAGCAATCCAGGAAGTCGATAAATATGTGATTGTGCAAATGTAGGTTGTATAAAACAATAAGTATTTAAATCATTTTTTATCATGAACGCTGTGTTGAAATGCGCTGTGTTGAAAGCAGTGACTTGCAAGTCATTTGTGCTCTGCAATCAGTGAAACTCTGCCATAATAGATAATCAAAATCAATAACAATTTCTCAATCAACCTGTTACTATATACTTATTAATATTTTTTTTTTAATAGAAGGATTCTATTAGTACTACAGGTGGTGTGAATTATTCAAGCAGAGTTTAATGATTTGGCTCCATCTAGTGGCCAAAAGTAAAACTGCACACAGTAGTTGTCACCATTCACACTCATTCTTTCCTACTGTAAATTTCTGCTTGTTTAAAAAGCAATGGAGCAAAAAATAGCAATAAAACACGAGATTACAGTAAGGTTATGGTTTATAACTGGAAACTAAAAGGCATTAAGTAAATTATATTACAATTAACTTCTACCGCCTGCTTAAAACAGAAGTGAATTGTCTATTATTGTGACTCTTACATAGATTCCATGCTTGGGAAAGACACAGTGTTTTCATTCCCTAACTGCAAATAACCTTGAAATGACATTTTGTTTGATCAACACATTTTCTACACCGGAACAAACTGCTGCTGATAAAGGAACTGACACATTATTTGCTTTCGTGAATAATTAATACAATAAAAGAACTTAAATCTAAATTTTGAAGAGTAGCACGAGAACATGCAGGGGGTTGAATGATTATCAACAATGTAAATGATGTAGCTGTGTGCTGTCAGATTCATTACCAGCGTTACATCACTAATGTACCATATATGTAGGTTTTGTATCTGGGGTTGTTTCTCAGCTTGAGTCGTCAGGACAAATCTTAGCCGATAAAGTGAACAGTTTGTCTACATTTAACAGCTCTTACTTAATGCAGGCGGAAAATTCCAGCCAAAAATGAACGAACATGTGCCAAACGATGACAGGCCAGAACCACTGACCAAAAAACCTTTTATATACACCTTTTAAAATTAAATAAGTCAAAGCTAAAACACATTAAACTGAAATAGAATTTTGTGACATCAGCAGTTTGCTTCGGTTTAACCTAAAATATTTGTGTTTTATAACTTCCGACCCAAAGTTTGCAGCATAAATATTTAATCATCTCAGACTGACCTTGAATGCACTATCACGGATTGCAAATGCTTATTCAGCAGTTTCTACGCTTATTCAGTCTGTGTCATTTTGGCTCAGACTTAGAGATACAAGCCGATCAGGTCAAACAAACTAGTTAAGAATAGAAGCACACACACACTCGCCTTTTCTTTTGTACGATTCTAATTAGTCCAAATTTATTTAGTGCATGTAATATATCAAATCAATGTTCCATTTTATTATTCTTTAATAAAATATCTGAAAAGTCATCACACATACGAAAATGTGAAGTGCCCTGCTCAGTCAGTGAAATCGTCCTAAATGTTAACTCACTGATGTTTGATGTATTTGATCAGTGTGGGTACCAGTAAAGCTTCATATAGATGGATTCATTTATCTAAACAAATCTGACCCGATTTTCCATTTTGTTCTTATTCAGGAATAAAACGGTTCTTATTTTCTGTTAAGTTGCAGCTTTAACTACAGACTGCATAAATCAGTTTTGATGCTGTAGCAGCTGAATGTTACAGCAAGTTATTAGCACCACCTTGTGGAAAAAATGTAAACGGCCATAAAGTTGCAGTTAAATTAGAATCATGTTCGATTATGTTTTTTAAAGATTAAAACATTAGCATCCTTGACTACAACAAAACTAACAGCCAGGCTAAAGAGAAAACCAGAATAATAAAACTTCACTAAACTCGATGGCCTTGACAAGCTGACAAAACACAGCTGAACGAATTAAAAACGAACACACGACACGTCAGCCAAGCAGTTTTTTTTTATTAAGTGTACAAAACAAGAAAGTGCAAAATACAGCACCTCAAACATCAGAGGCCTACATAAGCAGGGCTTCTGCCGTGTGCCAACCAACACTACACAAAAGCAGTCACCGCTCACAGTATTTTTGGGTGCACCTAGTCACATAAGTGCCACAAATTCATGGGGGAAGGGATGTAATAGATACAAAAGTGCTATGTTGTCGATCGAGCAGAAGTGCAGAAATCCAATTGCTAGAGGACATACCGAAGTGGTTATAATGACTGCAGCACTGCGTGAAATGCAACATTCAAAAACTAGACGAACTCCTGCATCTACGGACTGATTAAAAAGGTATGATGGCGAAAAAAATGCACGTCAGTACCTACAAAAGTACAGCGGCATGTGATGTTGCATTTGCAAAACAAGGAAAAAGTATAAATGAACAAAATGCTCCCAAATGCCGAGCCATGCACAATCTGTACCGATACTAATCAAAGTCAGAGAGTAGGTATAAATTTGGCATCGATACAGGCGGTCTGATCGAAGAATCGTAACCGCCATTTAATTACCTCAATCTGCTACAAGAACAAGATAATAGGAAACAGCAATCCATCGTATACAAAGAGAGGATAGATAGAAATAGTGCAATGGCTAAACTGATACCTACAAGGTGATTTATGCCCCTAAGGCAGATTTAAGGCCTTGGTGCTTGTGCTGCCAGGCAAAAAGAAAAAGGCACCTGCTACAGAAGGGACAGGTGGAGGGTAATAAACCGTTTCAAATGGAAGTGATCCCAAAAATGGCAGATTTGCCCCCCCTCCCCCCCACTCTGCCTTTTATGTACACTAAAGCTGAAATTACAAACACAACCCAACAGGCGAAACCACTTTTGAACCCCCAATTGCTAGAAAAACCTTCCGTTCACAAAATGACGCATTTCTGCTTCTTCTTTTTCTCGCCTCCTTCTTTCTTGGCTGGACCTGCCTGATGCTCCTTGTCAGAAAAGCTTGAAAAGGTGGCCTCACATGTAACTGCCTCTTGCAGAGACAAGTACCAGCGCCCCTGGCCCAGGTATGAGAGTGTTCCCAGCTCCAACTCCTCGACTGCAACCACTTCCTTCTCTCCTTGCATGACCACCAGGATATCCAGCAGGTCTAAACCCGTCTGAACGGGCTCCATACCTGACGCACAGCCGAGGGTCACGTGGGCACGGCTACCAGCTGGCAGAGTCTCAACGGCAGGGAGTTCAGCCGCAGGAACCCCCTCCTTGTCGACTCCTGCGCCCCACAGTGGCATCTGCTCTGGGGTGAGTGCCACACGGGCACCGAAGGTGCGAGGAGTCACCAAAAGCCCGACGACTGAAAGCTCTGTCGTCTCGTCATTGGAATCTTTAACCACCTACAAAACAAAACAATTGATTTACACGAGCTCAGTGTGTGTGTGTGTATATATATATATATACAGGGTGTCCCAAAAATGTTACACTTGAAATAGTTTAGTGGGGGTCTTGAAATAAATATAATCAACGCAACACCCATTCTGATTCAGAATGACATGAAGCAATGAAATCGGAAACATAACAGAATGTGTGTGTGTGTGTGTGTAAAAAGGTGTTAGACTAATGAATCTTGCACAGTCTGATGTTGGTGTCAAACACAACAAAACCAGAACTGGTTTAGTGCAAGTCACATTAGCCCGATCTGGGGTTCGACCCCAGGACCTTCTTGCTGTGAAGCGACACAGCTTCCCACTTAATACTTTAACAGTATTCGTTGTTCTTTTTCAATTGGCTCAGCTGATAATGTTGGATCGTAAACGAAACATGAAGACACTGGCATATGCAGAGCGAAAACTTTGATTATAAATATAACACTCAATCGTTTGATGGCTTGGGCACCCCCTTGTGGTCTGCAGAGTTAAAACATTTGAGGTGAATGGCTACATAGAGGCTCGGCAAAATAGAGGCGCTGCGTCACAACGGCGTTTTATTTGGTGCAGAAGTATAAACCGACCTACAGCCAGCGTGTGGCCTTAACTGGACAATACAGTGAAGGGCTGGTTCGGATTTCATGCATCTGTCCAGAATGACTAACCTGTTGTTCAGCGTATTCTTTTGCACCCTCAGCTTTTCCATAATCGCAGAACTTGGTGGTGCAGTGGAGGGTCGGCGCGGTCTGGAAGTACTGCTCCAAATCAACTTCTTTATCGGCTTCTCCAGTAACTAAAACAGAGGTTCACCGTTATCCTGCAATGTACAAATGCTGTGCCGTACACAATTTATTTTTACTGCAAGTTTCGTCAAATGACTAGATACACAAGAAAAATAATAAAAAGGTCAGTTTACTCCCTAAATAACGTGGATCAGTATGGGGATAAAAGGTCAGTTAATTTTGATGCTTAACAGTGTTTACACAGCGGTTGTACTCACACCATGGTGAAGGTTATTTATAAACATATGCTTTTATTAGTTTATAGTCTTGTCAAACATTGTCAAGTCTGAGCTTTATTTAAGAATGAGAAAACAGTCCGAGGTTGATTTTGTAATGCTTGTAAAATACCTCATGTGAGGATTCCTGTGACAAAAGCAAGACGACCACACACGTACCGCTTTACTTGTTATATTGACTAAATTTACAGTCACACTTACATTCATTGATATGTTTCTTGAAGACCTCCAGTGTGTCCAGGGTCTTGATGAAATCCATGGAGGAACACCGGATTCTATCCTCAACCTCCGACAAAAGGAACCATCCAAAGAACAGAGGGAGAGTTTCCACTTTTGGTTGAGCCGCCACTTCTTTTGGGGACTCGGTTTGAACCTGCTCCTCTTCGGCAGGCTTTTCCTTGGCCTCGATTTCTGGAGCGTCCGCCTTCTCTTCCTCCTTCACGGGTTCAGCTGGTACCTCGTTGGACGCAGCAGGCTCTGGTGCAGAAGGCTCTGGTGCAGAAGGTTCAATCTTTCCTTGTTCCTCTGGTTCTTTCTTTTCTTCTGGTGAAGCAGAAGGCTGGTCATCGTTTTCTGGCTTCTTTTCTGGTTCGTCATTTTCTGGCGTCTTTTCAGGCTCGGCAGTCTTCGGCTCGACTTCCTTCTCTGGCTCAGCAGCTGTGTTTGGGACGGCCTCCGCCTCATCCTCCTTCTCTGGCTCTTTCACAGGCTCTTGAGCGGTCTCGGGCTTTTCCTCAACCGGCTTCTCCTCGACCGTTTGCTCTGTGGACTCAGTTTCAGGTACAGAAGCTTCCACTGCTGGTTTCTCAGGCTCGGGGGGGCTCTGCTGGGAAGGGGTCTCATTAGCATCTTCGGATTTGGGCTCCTCTGGAGTCTCTGCTGGTTGGGTCTGAGCTACAGCCTCAGGCTCTTGCTGATTCTGATCCGCTTCCATTCTTTAATAGGAACCTGAAAAAAAGAAATAAAAACTTAAACATTTAAAAATAAACCTTCATTGAAATAATTAATTATACATTATTTGAGTACTGTTGAATCTTGCCTGGTGCATCATAGGTTTCAGGATCGAATATCTCCAGGCACCAAACATTATGTAAAGATTAAACTCACATTCTTCAGTAATATGAAATTCTTATGCATGTGCCTTCATGAGCTACATATTTGACACCACAAAACTAATTAGAACTGAGCAATAGTAAATGAATTTTGACAATATGCACTAAATGATAAGGGTCAAAGACAGCTGTCCAGTTTATTGGACTCCGACACCATGTACAATCAAATTTGTACTTAAATCCACCTTCATACAGTTCTCACAGGTATAACCGATCGCGTCTGTTGGCCAGAACTTTACAACAACCTGGGATTCAAATACAAGAGTCTGAGATCTTATGGGTGGCTCCCTTTAAGTACAGATACGTTCGAAATGTTAGTTTAGGCAAAAGATTCAAGTTAAAGCAGCAGAGTCGATTACGGGCAACAATATAAGTTTCAGTTGTTTGCCAATTTGGTTAAAAAGATATCTAGTACTGCAAACATAAAAGTTAATTAGAAGATAATCTAGAGAAGATTTTTTCTTCTAAGGTAGTTGAAACACATGTGAATTAATATTTGTATTTTGTGTATTCGGGAATTCTTTAAACTATAGGTGACTAGCGATGGTCAACAAACTAATAAAATATTACCGTTTTGTAAAACACAGTTTACATGTCAAGTTTACTTTAGGGTGCACTGAACTCATCACACAGAACAGTAACATACACAAATATTAAAATTAGAAGCTGTGAAGCATTTGCAATGCAAATTTTAAACAAATCGCCATCAGTCCATCACACCTCAAAGCCACTATTCAAGATATAAGCGAGCGCTCGATGCTACGCATCAACATAAGCAGAGAACAAAACCAGTCGTAAATTTTAAATCAAATCTGTTTACATTTTGGGCAACGTCCAGTTATTAGAGACATAATGAGCTTTGTAAAATTTGAACTTTTCGTAATCCATTTATAACCGTTAAATATAAATGAATGTAATTATTAAATTTCCTATATAGATTCTGAAAGACTTCTTGTTAAGCTTGCGATCAGAAGGTCGCAGGTTCGATTCTGAGAGTCAACAGGTCATGACTTAAGTGCCCTCGATCGAGGTACCTAAACTGCTCACTGGGTGCTGTGACCAGGGCTGCCTACTGCACAGTCCTCGTGTGCTCGCTGCTGCCCCCTTGTGGGTGTTCACTTCACGAACTGTGAAAGTCATAATACAGACTGCAAAATAAAAGGATGGAAATGAACCTTCACCAAGATCATACAGCAGAATTTATAAAAGTAAAATAAATCTTAAACCATTTTGGGGGGTTAAACCGCATTAAATTCAGTTATAATTTACTTCATACTAGAACCAGAAATCACATTTTGTTCTGACATCTGAAGCTGGTGGCCTGCAGGACTGATCAATGAAACAATGGACAATAAAAAAGATGACCCACAATGCACTTCCAAGTTCAATTATGTTCACCATCTAGACAGACGAGACTTGAGTAAAAGTGAAAGTAAAGGGAAAAAGATTTAAATACATTTAAAAATAATAATAATAATAATAATAAATATAACTGGACGTTTTAAACCCAGCGTGAGATTTGAACACCTGCGAATGCTTTGCGTGGCTTCTTTGTGTGTTCGCTACCGTAATACACGGTATAAACGCGGCCGAGAAAAACCCGTCCAAGTAGCGTTCAGATCATCTGCATTCATTAATACGGGCGGGGGGGAACCTGGACACGCGGATCCGACCCGGTACAGACAAAAGAGATTCCTTCTGCGGGGGGTGGAAAGTTCCACCATGTTGTCCTGTTAGATTTGAGACACGTGGTTTGATAATGATAAAAAAAAAATGAAAGTAAAAATGGTGGTAAATGATTTTAATAAAGAACCGGCGATAAGTGAGGCAGGAGAGAACAGACTGGGAATTTATGGGGACTTGAGGGGGATTGGGGAGGGACGGGGGGACTGGGGAGTGGCAGAGACGTTACATTTAACGGTTACATCTACACAACGCGAATATACACACACTTTAATATCTCTCTCTCTCACACACTCTCACACACACACACACACTAAACAACGGCATCATTCAAATCGAATCACCAAACACTAGTTATCGAACACAAACCGACCGAACCGTTTCTCCTCACCAGGGCTGAAGTTCAAGCCGTTTATGAATCCCGGGGCTTTCCTGTGTGGTGGCTCGCCGGACAGAAGCAGCTTTATCTCGGCGTGTCCGTGGGTTCAGCGGCCCGCCTGCGTGGACTGAAGAAACTCCCGAAGCTTCCACGGAACCACACAGAGAGAGAGACAGACACGAATGTGCGCGCGCGCGCTCCTTCTTCTACACGCCGTGCACGCCGAAATGACTCGTGAACGCGCGGCGCGGGCAAAGACGCGGCTCGAGTGCGCGCATAGACTTTTTTTTTATTATTACCGTAAATACTAGTGACGCGCTTTCCGATGAATCACATTAAAGGTGCCTTTTATACCGAGAGTCGGTTCCCTCAGCACCACAAACGACTCCCCAATTAGAAACGCGGTTACACACAATCACACGATGATTTGTTTCAGGCCCTAAACACACACTCGCTGACTGCTAGGAACTTGTTTTGACCAGCCAATCAGCTTCCTTTGACTCCTATTTTAATTACGTGACTGTTTGCATGGCTGCTGAAGGTCATTCAAGTATTAATTTAGAATACTTTTTCACTACTGCTTTTTCCACACACCGAAAGGTTTCTTCTGCAGTCAAACACATTTACGCACACCAGCGAACGCACACCATAGGCAGCACTAGCCACAGCGCCCAGGGAGCCATTAAAAGTTCGATGCGCCGCTCAAGGGCCCTTCAGGCGTGACCTGTCGTCTCTCTGGATCGAACCGACAAAGTGTCATCATAAGCATAATAGAAAGAGGGACAGTGTAGCCTAGTGGGTTGAGCGTTGGGCTTGGAACCCAAACGTTGGGGGTTTAAATCCAGGCTCTGCTACACTCCGCTACACTGTTGGGTCCTTGAGCGAGACCCTTAACCCTGTCTGCTCCAGGGGGC
>JAOTRQ010000014.1:2511323-2526748 GCA_028565875.1 Hoplisoma paleatum | reverse complement strand
CTGGTTGTGTACCCCCCTCGCACCCCCCTCCCCGCCCCCCCCAATCAAACACCCCTTGTACTGCCGTCCCTCCCTCAAAACCGTGCCAGTAAATGCAGTTACACCCACACCATTTATAATTTCTGCTCCCCTTTCTGCTCCCGGTACACACATACATTAACAGAAACATTTTATTTTACCATAACGGGTTAATTAAATGACGGTATTATTGATGTATAAACAATTATTGATGTTAAAATGATCTTGTAGGAAGGTCAATGAAACACACACACAAACGTATCAACATTTGAAACCATGATTTATCATTTTACACTTTTTTTTCAGTAGATGAGGGAATATTTAGTGCTTTTCAACCGAGCGTAACACTACAAAACAACAACAAACCCACACAAATTCAACAATGAGCGGGAACATTTTATAGCGACTCTGGAGTTTGATAATGAAGATAGAAAATAATAATAATAATAATAATTATGGGGTTTAGTGGCTGTAAAAGCGGTGATTTATTATCAGCCATGTTGACTTTTGGGTAAGGAAAAAGAAAACGTTAAACTGCACAGAAATGAGAACATAAATTGTCAGTATTATAAACCAAAAATGTCTGAAGACATTTACAAGCAGCTTATATGCAACGTAGAAAGTACAAAGAACTTTAAATCCAATAGAAATCGACAATTTAAATGTTTCATTTACAGCCGTGGAATAAAAATGGGACCCGTTCAAAACGATTTCTTTATTTGACTTCTTTACGTATTGATGAGTGTCTGACCAAAACTAATAGAGTTGTTTCTAATTATTATTACTAGTTTATGGATCAAAATAACTCAGATGAAACAAACACAGAACGTGGTCTCAGTTTTCCTCGGCTGTCTGTGTTTATAGTCGTCATACTGTAAATCTGTAACACAACAGTCCACTACACATGAACAGTAATCTCTGCTGAATCTCCTGGACTTAATATAGATTGGATATCAAATCAATCCGAGCTGCACATTCAGGCTTTATGGACACTTCTTAGTTTCGGATTTAAGATGAAAAATAGAAGAAACATTCATTAGACAGTGAAAGTGTAACAGTACAAGTGTCCATGAATCGGTCTCGTTTGTGAATGAACGAATGAAACAAAAAAAGTTAAATTAAATCGTGTCTTCGAGACGTTGAAATGTATCTCGTCTAGATGACATACTTGGGAAATGCCGACCTAACTAAAGTGCAGGAACGTTACCACGACGTTCCATCGACAGGACTATTCTCTTAGTGGCTTATAAAGTACAGTGAGCACTGATAATGGAGGGAACGAACCAGATTGAGTGAGTGTTGCTTAAATAAATCATTATTCTGTAAGTATAAGGACCTGCGGGCCAGTAAGACACATCCTAGCGTTGTACCATGTTGTTGTAATTAAATAAAAAATCGGATCTATATAAACTGGGCACAATCATTACTATTATTATGATCTTGGCAGTTTGGGTGAATATAATCAGTTTTTCCTTGAAAACTTCTTCACTTATTAGTGTTTTTTTTCCTGGACAGCTATCAGAACTGATTAAGGTTCTAGACTAATAATAATAAGGAAGAACGACTGACATTAAGGCACCTAAATTGCTCAAATTTCAAACTGTACTCAAGTCACAAGTGTACGTTACGTTTCTTTGGATAAAAGCGTCTATGAAGATGTGAAGTTTGTGGGTTGAAGACCTGGGAAGAGCTTAATCTTCGAACTTTCCCTCCAGGATGCTGTCGAAGGTGAAGGGCATAAACTTAAAACCCTGACCAGTGTAGAACTTAGTCTGAAACTCGACCCTACAGACGCAGAGAAACACACACATACACACGATTTTATTAGATTCATTATCTCCAAACACAAAGCAACAAGTATAAACCGGATCAGAAGAATGATTAATTTATTTAAGGATTCAGTGCTTCGTTCTTCGGACAATAAATCAAGTCACGGTAACGATTCACTATTAATTGACTCAGGAATTGATTCACTATACAAATAGGAACTCCTGTTTAATAAGTCATTATTCACTTTGAACAGCCAGCAGAGGGCGCTGTCGATATTCTTCAGGTAGCCACAATAAGCTTCATTCAAAACGATTTGCATCGAAATCAGAAATAAAAAGAATATATTTTTTTAAAGCAGAATGATGATATTTTACTTTATTTGTAAGAAAATGTAAAAAATAAAACAAATAATGTAAATCGCACGGCATTGTGGGTAGAGCCCTAGTATAACATCAGCGAATTATTAGAAAACAAAGTCACATTAAAACAGGTTTCATATCGTGCACTCACCAGTGTAATCGGAGCGCGTGCAGGAAAGCTGAAAGACCCTCCATTATAAGTAAGATGAAAATTGTTAACGTGGCGAAGGCAGAAAAAATAAAAAACACGCCCAAGAATCCGGCGAAGGACCGGGAGGAAAGACCGATGTGCATCACCATCGACCACAAGACCTCCGACAGCTCTGTGGACAAGAAAAAAGAACATGCAAACTTTTATATAAATACGTTTATTAGCAGTAAGACAAGTGTGGGGCATCATTTACTCTATTCGGCAGGTTTAAGTGTGTGTGCGTGTGTGTGTGTGTGTGTGAGAGAGAGAGACTCACGTGCATGAGCCAGGCTCAGGGCCCAGAGTCGTAAATATGAGGCTGTGTTTGAAATGCAGCCCAAGCAAAACTCTATAGTGTGGATGGCTTGATGAACCGCGACATCTGAGAAATCAAACTAGAAAAAGACACACACACACACACACACACAGAGAGAGAGAGAGAGAGAGATTGACAGAGAGAAAAAAAGAACAAATTTAAAAGCACAGTACGAAGAAAAATGATGTGAAGAAATGGATGGAAAAAGAATAGAAAACATTAAATAAAAGGGAAAAAACAACAAAATAAAGAAAGAAATGCAAAAAAAATTAAATCTGGAATATTTTTTTGATTTTATGAAGCAGTTTTGATAAACGAATGAATTAAAAAGAAAAATGACACCACCGATCGTCCTCAAGCCCGACACCATAATCTAGATCACAATATTAATAAATCACACATTAATAAAACTCCTACAAGCCCAGCGGAGAGACGCGCTGCCCGACACCCGAAGCACTAGCACCCCTACAACCAGATACTCCCCCACACAAATACCACACCCGTACAGAAGGATCTGGATCTGAGAGAAGGATGATCGGACTTTACATATTAACATGAGATGATCTGCTCTTACCACGGTTCCGTCTGACTGCTGGACAGGACCATCGAGGAAACACACAGGAGTAAAGTTAGTAACAACGCTCCAGCATCTCATTTCGAAAAGTAATACGGGGGGGAAATTCATAAACACATGCGTCTGTTTGCTGCTTTTTTTATATTATTTATTTTTATTTATTTATTTTCTTTCTTTCCGCCCCAAGAAGGACAGGGGTCCTCTGCTGAGCCTGGTTCCTCTCAAGATTTCGTCCTGTAATTTCTTCAGGGACTTTTTCCTTGCCACAGTCGCCCTCGGCTCGCTCAACAGGGGGTTTCTGTTCGCCCTGTATTTTGTAAAGTTGCTTTGAGACAATGTCTATTGTAAAAAGCGCTTTATAAATAAAAGTTGACTTGACATCAAATACTGGCATTTATAATGGAAGCACTATGTACTGCATATCGGTTTGTACTTTGACCCATTTATCTGTTAATGTTTATGGCTATAATAAACAAATAATAAAAAGTTCCAACTGGGAACACGAACAGTAAACAACACAAACATATTAACTAACTCAGCAGAGAAGAAAAAAAGCTGTGCGACAAATAGAGATGCACAACTCGGCCGATAACCTTAGCGAATTTCATTCCATCCTTAAATATGTACTTGTAATATGTGATATGTAATATCTGTGCCGTTGTTTTGTTTGCTAGCTGTTGCTGTGGGACACGGGAGCTTCCAGACTGACCCCCCCCCCTCCACACACACACACACACTGGCATGCGGTGGACTCACTGACCGGAAAAGTAACACCACCAGAGAAGCTCAGGAGTGCAGGAGGGCCCTCGTTCAGGGTGTAACTCGTAATGATTTGTACAATCCCCAAATCACTTTCATCTTTGCTTCTCACCTCTGGCTCGTCCGGTTCGCTGATCTGGGCGAGCTGATCGTGCTGGATGATCTCTGCTTCGTCGTCTGTAGGGCCGTTCCCCACCCGGGGTCCGTCGAAGTTCGGGACGCCCTGAAGACAGAACCCAGAGCACCAGAGCGTGAGTACGCGTACGCCAGTACGACCCGTGGAGATGCCGTTGTGAAGGCGTCGGGCTTACGCTGCGTTTCTTGCAGAGATGATCTCGCCGGAGCACCAGGGTCTTGACTATGAGCATGCACGGCACGCACGCGACGGCGATGACCACGAGAAGACACTGGATAACCATCTACAAGCCAGAAACAGAGCAGGTCACGCTTTTCAGGCACCGTAGACGCCGGCCGGCAGCCAACGTGGGTTCGTGTGAGCTCACCTGTCCTTTGTAAAGCTGCTTGGTGGAGTTGTCGTTGTAGTTAAAGAGGAACATGTTGATGAAGGAGATGAGGATGCTCGGAGCTTCCATGGAGGTCTTGGCGTCGTATGCCGTCCACTTGTAGAAGACGAGGAGCGCCAGGTAACCGAACAGGCTGCTCATGAAGATGATCTCGGGGATGAAGCCGAGATAGATGTTCAGAGGCTTCTTAAAGTAGCTGCGCACACATTTTATAAACACTTCATGAACACAGATGTTACATTTACACAATTTTAATCACGTCATACCCCTTCGTAAATTCCCCTGCTTATAGTCGCCGTATTTGGATTAAGAGATCTACCAGTGGATCGAATCCAGGACGTTCTTGCTGTGAGGTGGTCGACACACTCCATGGTACCGTTCGAGTCCGGTACAGTGACACCTTGATCTACGAGTTCACCGACATTTTGTTTGGTAGGTGTGTTTTTGTTTTTTTTGCTTTGTGATGCGTGATCGAGTTAACGGTTAAGGTAATGGACTAGAGGTTAGAAGGTTGCTGGTTCGAGACCCACTACCTCCAAGATGTGCCCATGAGCCCATTTTAATTGCCCAAAAACGTTGTTCCGTTTTGATTGTGTAAATGAGTAAAATGCAACCGAGTGAACAAGACACATTCACACCACTAGGTGGACCCAGCAAGCAGTAAAAGCGGTTATCTTACTTTGTAATGAAATCTCTGAAGAAGTGTCAGTGTCAGACGAGTTTGTTTAGTGAAGCTAAACAAACTGAAAAACAGTAAATAAATAAAACTAGATAATTTGTTTTACAATCTCTATTATTATGTTTTATTATTTATTACCTGTACATTTTGTGTTATTTATTAACAGCACCGTTTTCTTATTAAAAACACTTAAAATCATTCATGTGGTGGTTTTGTTTTAGTATCAGCAGCAAACCGAGACACGAGCAGAATACCGGTTCACGGAACGGATGAAACTTGTGAGTTGAGGTTTCACTGTACACGATAAAAGCTTTAAACATCCAAGCAACTGAAAACTTACACGTGATTAAAGAGGCTGAGACAGACCCCGAAAAGCATCTGTGTCACCCCCAGGATAATGGACATCTTCATCTTGTAGGAGTTTAGAAAAGTCAGCTTGTTGGTGGCCATGTTCCAGATCTGAAAGGGAGACGTGTGACCCTCAGATTATAAATAAGAATTCATTAAACGTGAACGAACATGCTGAGCTCGAACGTAGCAGAAAAGATTACGGGGTCGATGCCGATCGGGTAGGGTCCCGCGAACACTCCTGGTTCGGCAGGGTCTAACTGCAGCAACTGGTTTCCCTCCAGAGTCTCGAACCTGCAGAGAAACGACAGCTATTAATCTCTAGCAGTCACAGTAAGAAACAGATCATACAAGCAGATCATTTTTACGCAACTAAGGTTTAAGGGTGTTGCTCAGGGACCCAACAGTGGCGATTTTGGCATAGTGAGGCTTGAACCGACAACCTTTGGATTACTAGTCCAGTACCTTAACCACTGAGCTAACATACAAAACAATTGTCTGCATCCAGAATTATCCATCCATCCATCCATCATATAATCTTATTTATAATAGTCATAGTGAGACTCACACCGTCCCGGTGAACACACTAAACCCCTGAACAGATGGCAAGTCTATTGCAGTCTGACTTATATATGTAAATAAATCTAAATAAACATCTCACCAACACACGTGTGTGTGTGTGTGTGTGCGCAACAATATCGAGGTTTGAAGATTAAATCAGAACTACAGCATGTGCAATAACAACCTCATACAACCTTATTTTTTCTTTGTGTGTAATTATGATGCTACTGGGACCTCAATTTCCCTGAGGGAACCACCCAAAGGGATCAATACAGTTTGTTCGTTCGGTCTGTCTGTCTGTCTGTATTTATATCTGTCTGTCTGTCTATCTATCTATCTATCTGTCTGTCTGTCTGTCTACCTACCTACCCATTTACCCACCCATTTACCGACCTATCTACCTACCTACCTTCCCATTTACCCACCCATTTACCTACCTATCTACCTACCTACCTACCCTTTAACCCACCCATTTACCTACCTACCCATTTTCCTACCTACCTACCCATTTACCCACCCATTTTCCTACCTACCTTCCCATTTACCCACCCATTTACCTACCTATCGACCTACCTACCTACCTACCCATTTACCCACCCATTTACCTACCTACCCATTTACCCACCCATTTTCCTACCTACCTACCCATTTACCTACATATCTACCTACCTATCTATTTACCTACCTACCTACGAAGAGAAAACTTCAGCTTTCTATAGTAAGTCGACAACGTCCTCATGAGGACAAGTACATCTTACTGTGTGATAGAAGTAAACAGCAACAAAACATTGTTTCAAGTGTTTCGTTCGAGCCCTAAACGTGACTAAACAATATCAATAGCAAAAATATTATTCTAGTGAATTTATACAGAAGTCGCTGAGGAATGTGTCCGAGAAATAAGATCTGCCTTGGAAATGCCAGGTGGCAAAGGTTCGAGAAAAGATCTCTACGATCTCACGAGGATCAGAGTTAGACTTGGATACTCACGTCCAGTTACCGTTACTGAACATGGCTTTGACGCTCCAGCTAGAGCCGAAGACATTGAGCGACTTGGAGAAGCAGTCGTTATAAATGATCCCTGTGTAGACGGAAAAGACTCCCATCAGCAGGATGATGTAGCGGCCTGAAAACACCATGCTGAACATCTACGACAGGAAGAGAGCACACACAACGCTATCAGACGCCCACACATGAAAGCGGTGCTGGAGACAAACCGGTGACATGACCGGTGATGCTGCACGTGAGTTCTAAATACGAAACTTGTGCACTCGAACGTTGAGTAGATTCATAATCAGAACCTGATCGTGATTAGACGATAAAACGGCCGAAAAGAAGCTATTTGGACTGAATTTAATTTAGATTGAATACGCAGATTTCGAGCCGAGCTGCACAAGACAGGAAGAACTAAAGCTCGACTCAGCAAAAAAACCACAACACCATTTCTACCCACAAACCCATCGTATGTCGACTTGTGCGATCAGACGCACCCTCGTACCATGGCGTGCATTCCATTGCAAACATCAGCGGTCATTACAGTAGATGAAGTTGAACTTCGATTAAGCCTTCGTGAGAATACCAGGAATGAAATGAGAAATACCTCGCTGTCATTTTTCTGTGCGCTCAGGCGGTTTTCTCTGATCACCAGGTAAAGTGCCGCACAGGTCATGAGGATCCCGTGGCCCAGGTCACCGAACATGACGGCGAAGAGAAACGGGAATGTGATGATGGTGTAGGGAGCTGAAGGCAAACCAGAACAGGTGTGAATGGACGCATCTGGGTCCTTTCCTGGGTATTTGATTCATTAGATTACGGTACGAGGCAGCGACGGGGTACCTGGGTTGATCTCTCGGTAGCTGCCAATCCCGTACGCATCCACAATGTTCTGAAAGCCGGAGGTAAACTTATTGGTCTTGTTGTAAGTCGGTGGCGTCTGGTTGGACTGCATGGTGTTCAGGATGGAGGGAACCGTGGAGCCACTTTTCTCCTGGAAGATAAAAGCCAGAAGGAATTTTGGCTCATGGGACTTCTCTACGGAAAACGTCCCATTTATTGTCCCGAATTTCCGGTTTACGCCACAAGTTTGAAGCCCTGGTGAAGATTTTCTCCTTCGTAGAGCATCTGCTCAATTAAAGTCAAGATTAAAAGTCAGAATGAATAATATCAGATATTAGAATGTCAGAATCATAATAAGATGATCCTTGGGACCTTTTTAGTTTAAAATAAAGAACATTTAAGATTTGTTTGTGTCAAAGTTTCAGAACTGAACAAATCCCTCCCCCTCCCCCGAGTAAACTCAGCCGATGCTATTAGGCTCTTTACTGCAATGCTGCAATGAATCCTGGGGCAGTTAAGACCGTAAAGGTTACGTTCTTTGTTTCAGAGTTAAAAAAGGACGCATTCCTATGGACCCGGGCAGCGGCACTGTGGCGTAAACTGCCCTACAAATGCGTCCTTCAGAGGATGCGGCGGAGTCCGAATAGGGACGCGCCGATGGTGTCGATGAACAATTCACACATCAAATCACTTCCACAGCTGAGCAGAATCGTCTATATGACAACCGGCAGATAAACACTGATATGGGAGCCCTCGTGAGTCATGTGTGAAGCATGTGGCTGTTATTAGCAGTCCGTCCCAGCCCCTTTGTGTGTGTGTGTGTGTGTGTGTGTGTGTGTGTGTGTGTGTGTGTGACCACACCCTTGTTGCAATGCAAATGTCAGTTTACTTAATCACTAGACTTGAATAACTTCAGCTCCACTGAGATCCATCCCGGATCCCCGAGCTCTTATCTGATCAGACAGGTTGGAACGTCGAGCTGTGAATGATCTTTACCGTTCCCCTGCGCAGGGCGAGCTGAATGGAGTCGAGGTCCGACATGGGACACCAGATTTCGGCGATCAGACACTTCTGTGTGACGTCGATGTTGCAGAGATTGAGCGTGTGGTAAATGGCCTTCATCTTTCTCACTTTGATAAACCAGACACGGAGCGTCTTGGCGGCGGCTTGTAAAACGCGCTGCCTGTGATCCTCCGTCTGATTCAGCACCTACAAAACAGATCGAGAGGGAGTCGAGTGATCTAGAATGATCTACTGAAGTCAGGCTTGGGGACCGACTGTGGCAAGTTTTCACCGGCCCGCAGCCGCGGTCAAAAAGGTCAATCTTACGCGGCCCATGGGCAGCGTTATAACGCAGTAGAATATATAAACACAATACAAAACAGCTGTTTTAAATTTTTGCCCTTTGTACCGCTTTGCAAAAAGTTTGTACACCCCTGATCTACACCAACTTTAATTTTAACCCGACGCGCCACACATACGACCGACGTAACCTGAAATGAGAGCGCTGGCACCCGGCGCGATCACAACCACTTAGAAAAACATGGATGGGTAACGTCCTGTGATCGATTAGGGAACACCTGACCACCGTGGCCCTGACCAGGTTATAGATAATATTATTGCATTTACATTTAAAGATTTAAACAAGGTTTTGGTAAGCTATACGCGACGCACCCATAAACAAATCATATCCATGATCGCCCTGATCCGAAGTCAAGCCATGTATGGCTGTACAAGACTTAACGGGGTTGAGTCAGAATGAACAGTAGGGTGCAATGAGGTGCTATTTTAGGGCGAAGAATCTCCCTATAGACAGCCGACAAGAACAAGAGACGGTGCCAACAGATCGACACATGTCAGGCTGGGCTGCAATGCCTCTTTTAATGCAGCACGGACAGAACGGCATTAAACATTAAGATAGCGATATCGACCTTGATTAAAAGATATTGATCATAATATTGAGCATAAAGAAGTTAATAATAATAATAATTATAATAAAGAAGCTCGTAGCAAAACGGCATTCTATCTACAAACAGTATCGAGTTCAAATGAGGTGCAAAATAATTTTAGTTAATATAAATATTTTTTCAAACATGAAAAAGACGGTGCTTGTGCACGGACAGATTACGATCTGGTGTGTACATGACATGTGTGAATGTGTGTGTAACCTCATCGTTGTGTATGTAAGCCTGGATATCGGGGCCGGCTGCTTGTGTAAGTATGTTCACTATGTGTATGGACTGCAGTATAGCGTGCACGCCCCGGAGGCATTAACCTTTTGCTTTCCAAAAATGGCCCTCGTCCTCACGGCATTATCATCACCAGAAGCAGGCGTCTCTCGATCAGAACTGTCTGGCACGGACTCTCAAATACCGATAATATACAAGTATGAAATAAACATGAAATGAAGAGGCACCCAGTTCGTCAGGATTGAGTCGGGAAATTTAACGGTTTGGACGTTTACAAGTGTAATAATGGACATTATCGGTTCCAAAGCACTTGCAATGAAACGAGAGATCCTTAAAAGAACTCATTTCCAAGTTCCAAACGTGCTAATGATATAAATTCGTGGTCTTGGATTGAAACTCGCATGGTTTGTTTGCGTTCATTAACACTATTACGTGACACAAATGATCGTTTGTTCAGGTTTTTTTCAAGCTTGCATTGCATTTATGTGTATTGATTTTATTTTCAGGCTCTGGTTGGTGTTTTAACTGTTTAATGACTAAACTAATCGTCACCATGTGAGCTTCCCGTTCTTAATCTATAAATGTTCAATATGACGTCGGTTCCACGTTCGTTTAAACCCTCGGACAGCTTCAACTCTTCTGGTGACGTCCGTCCATCAGGTTCAGGAGTGTGTTTATGTTTATGGGGATTCTTGACTGTTCGTCCATTCCTGAAGTGCATTTGTGATGTCACAACATACTGATCTTCGTACTTCGTATCTCCGTTCTAATTCATCCCAAAGGTGGTGTTTCTATATAAGGCTCTTACATATACAGAATCTGTACATCCATTTACATGTACAGATGGAATCCTATCATGGTTCCTTCTCCACGCTGAGAGCGACACATTTTTACATAATTGCTTGTAAAAACATTTTGTCTGTGTGTCGAGGTGCTGCATTTTAAACACCCGTAACCACGGAAGCGACTGGAACTCCTGATTCTGATAAACTGAGCGCATAATTTTGGCAAATAGTATATTTGAGGAATATTAGTGTTAAAAAGACAAAGAACATCCCCTCTGAAAATAGTGTCTCACCATCTGCAGGTCATCGATACGTGTGTTGACGCCCGCTGCCATTTCCTTTCGTTCATGTGGGGTCTCCGGGCAGGGGTACAGTGAGGCACGAAACCTGCAGGAGGTCACACATGGTCACAGAGTTTAAGGAGAAGTCTGGGCTTGCTGTGATTAATAGGTGGGGTGTTATAAAAAGCCAGAGATAAGTCGTGCTACCCTTCACAGATCTTCTTCACCCGGTTCTTCAGCTGATCTCCCTGAAAGAAGATGATGAAGACCGACTTGTGCACCTGGTCACCCTGAAACCAAACCACAGGACAACAGCCATGAAAGGAAACCGCGATACGTTCTCTCAACGTAACGCGTGAGTTCATATTTGAGGTGCTCACGGTGGCGGGGTCTTCCAGAGGATCTTCGATGTCGGCTTGGCGCAGGAAGACGTTACCGCGACAAACTCGCCACAGCATCCTTTCGAAGGTGGGGATCCTCTCTCTGCCAATCACGCCGGCCACGAAACTGTAAACGCACAGCCACGTTTAAGACAATAACACAAGTGTGTACGGCTTTTTAATAGTAATCGACAGTAGGTCATTTATAATCAGTATACCCAAGCCTGAGAGGGGCTCGTCCGATCTCGTTGGGGTCCAGCAGGGTGGACGACTCCTCCAGCAGAGCAGGGTCCTCCATCTGCAAAAACAACTCAAACAATTGGTATCTGGACGTATAAATACATCATATTCTTTAGGAGATGTTTAATATTTAAATAAGCATTAGGGCCGGCGACAGTCTAGTGGTCAGGTCAGGCTTCTGTTAGGCCCCTGAACGAGACCCTTAATGGCTAAAACGGCGTTCACTCTTGATTCAAAGTTATTTTAAATGAAAGCGTGTCCTTTTGTTTGTTACCACAACCACCTGCAGCTCCATCCCAAGGCCCTTTGGTATCCTCCCTACCCAAATAACTCCCACCTCACTCACTGTGCCTGTAAAACACACTCCCCTGTGCTTTTTTTAATGTTTTTGGAACACTTCTTTGGGAAAACTTGTACAAGTATTCCTCATTCAGCACTCGTTAATGTTTAAATGCTAGCATGAGGAAACACATGACCAGCTGGCTCTCTACCCAACACCTCACGCTTTGTTTAAAGCACATGGATACGGTGTCTCGGGTTTGTATGACTAGTGAATGATTTAAGGACATGGACTATAAGATAACTGACCCCTAACAGGACCAGAATCAGCCTGTAAAACAGACGATGACATCAAAGTCCACCTAAAATAGTTGTCAGGGGAAAGGAGAGGATACGTTTCTGACGGTCCGTTCAGCGAAATCTGAGCACACTGTAGAAAAGAGAAGTTCAGAACCTCGTCGAAAAATTGCTGCGTGCGCCGAAGGATGTGCTTGAGTTCGCTCAACTCCAGAAAGTTTTTCTTTAGGGCTTCTTGGTTGGTGTTGATCTCCTTCAGTTCATTCTCCAGCTTTTCAAAAGTAGCCTGAACAAAGTGGGTTCAAATGAATGCGATTAGAAACATCGTTGGAAAAAGACAAGATACAGAAACGTTAAGCCTCACTTCAGCAGATCACATGGGTTTATTTGTTTCTTTGTTTTGTTCTGAGATATTTACATAAAATCTTAGACAATATTAGATGGTGGATTAGTTATACCAACAGTGAGCAACGTGGGCGTGGAGTCACATGACCTGACGCTTCTCCAGCACGTACGTTAAAGCACTTACCAGCACTATGTGGTATTTCAGTGAAGAGATCCGCAGAACTCGTCACACCAACAGCACAACGCTTGTTTCTGATATTGCTGATGCTGCTCTCAGGAAGAGGAAGTCGAGTTCTACCAAATCTGATAAGCAAGCAAAAATACGAAACGGCGTCTCACCTCCAGGTCGATCATGTCCCGAGGAACGGGGACTTCTGGGTTTTCCCCGGTGTCGACAATGTGTATGTCGGCCTTCTTTATCTCCTTTTCCACGAACCCTGAGGGGAAATAAACACACGTGGATGCGTGTCGGGAGAGACGGAACGGTTCGTGTCTAACTCGTATGACTGAGTTGTCGTGACTCACTCAGTTTGCGGTCCATCTCTTCGCAGCGACGCACTTCGTTCACAAACTTTCTCTGGAAGACGTTGACATCGGGGTTCAGCTGCGTTTCATGAACAACAGACAGGATGACGCCAGTGAGATCGATTACGACTTCGAAAACATTTAAAACCGATCCACTTTCGACATGAATAAGAGCGGTAGAACATGAGTGATCAACACTGTCGCCTCACAGGATGAATATTAAGGATAAATTTGTTCTCCCGGTGTGTCTGTGTTAGTTTGGGGACATTGTAGCCTAGTGGGTAGAGCTCTGGTATACAAGCTCTTCTACACAGCAACCGTTGGCTCTCTGAACGAAACCCTTAACCCTGTCTGCTCCAGGGGCGCCGTATGATGACTGACCCGGTCATATCGTTCGGACCACGATTTCCATACACGTTGGAATATGGGAAGAAAGAACAAAGATGTTCATCGTCTACACCGGGTGCTTAAAACATTCCAATGAGATGATTTGGAAAAATGTTCGTTTCCATGAATGTGTTTGAGATAAACGTGTGCGCATCGAGGAATGTATTGCGTTATGAATAATACGATTCGAACGTGAGCAAAGCGTAACACATTAAAGGTGCTACATTAGTACACGAGGGCGTCTCCTGTTGGCCCGTGATGGTATAGCTGTATGCTTGGGGACTCACATCTCTGAACTGCACCATGCCGATCTCGCCGAGCTCGCTGACGCAGCAGTAGGCCGACTCGGACTGTAAAAAGAGCTGAGCTAGGGTCATCTCCTCGCTGCGGAACAGCTCACCCATGATGTGCAACTCTACAGCGACAACCGAGCAGCCGGAAAAACACCTGAGGGACAAAAGTGAGTTCATAAAAATGAATTCAGATGCAAACAAAAAGGTTTATGACGATGATGAAAGTCAATCGATCACCGCTACTTAAATATCTGATCATAACTGATGTCAGGAAGGTTTGTGTATTGAATCGCTGAGATTCAGTACAAGTTTCAACTCTGACGGGATTAGAGAATAATCTGAATCACATGATCCCCGCCCTCCAGAACCTCTCCGTTGCACAATAACAACGGCGCTTACATTTCACACGGATGCAAATTTGATGAGCTCGCTACAGATGCCAGAGAAACCGATTCTACTGGGCTAATGGAAAACCAGTAACTCGTGCATAATTTAGTGACTGTAGTGAGCATTTCCCAAGCCTCCAATAATCACTCCATGTAGGGTCCATATGCACATAACACGACACCAGTTTTAGTTGATCAGTTACTCAGTGTGCAGATTTAAGGTCATGGTTGATCTGTGCATGTTCTCCAAACTGAACAACTCATCCTCAACAGTCAGGTGTTTTAAAAAAAACAAGTTGGTGTTATATTCTTACTCTGTGACAATTACAGAACATTGTCCAGTGTTGTTTAGATCTCGACTTGTATGAAAAGAGACTCGCTCTACAGAGCAGTTTAGCTATATAGAATTGTAAATCTTTAAAGCTTAATATGTGTGCGTTTTGAGATATGCAGATCATTCCAAGGGGACGATATGTTCAATTATAAATATAGAAGAAACACATCTCTCAATCATTTTAACATCTGTCTGAACGGCACTTTCCTTTTGGTTTCAAAATGTAGATTAGAAAGCAGAGTGCACATCAGTGGACTTGTTTACGTGGTTATTGATTTACAGCCAGGAAACATCACTGAGCAAATGCAAAGTGGAGCATCTAAATGAAGTTACAATCACATCGTTTGTGTGTGTGTGTGTTGTTCTGTTAGAAAGGTTTCATGATGTGTTGTTAAGGTTTTAGAAACCGCAGTCATGTCAAAATTTCAGTCAATGTCAATTTGTGTAAAGATTTCGGTAATATTAAAACAGTCAACATGTGCTTACAATAATAAAATGCTAAACAAAAATAAAAGATACTTAATTTGTGTTTACAAACTTCATTTGAATGATCATTTCTTTGATAATGATTCAAGCAAGCTCACACAAATTACATTCTGAAGTTAATTTATATATTTATATATATATATATTTTTTTACCCTTCAGTCGACTTGGACCCTGGGTTACTCTGTGGACCGTTACCGATCCCCAGAGTGTCTCTGCAATTACATTTTACGGGGTAGGTTGCCAGGTCTTTCCCCAACCCTGTATCTCTACAGGGATCTTGTGTGTG
>JAOTRQ010000014.1:2480847-2493502 GCA_028565875.1 Hoplisoma paleatum | reverse complement strand
GCGAGGGGGGGGGGGGGGGGGGGGGGGGGTTACTGTATGTAATGTTTCTTTATAGACCCCGACTTAAAACTCAACTCGGCCTCAAATGACTGGAAATCAACTCTTGACTCAAAAAAATTATTAACATAAAAGGTTTTTTTCTCTCAACTTAGCGTTGTTACAGTTTGCCTAAAACAACAACAAAAGCATGCCGAAGGTTACAGAGATTAGTTTAACAACACATGTCAAGAACTGACATGAAGCATGAAGAACTTAAAGGAATTGTAGAACTCAAGGGATCGGAAATTCCAACAATGTGACCCCAGACTTCAGCGTAACAGCATGCCAGAATTTTTCCTCTGTGAAAAATATTCGTATGTATGCAAATAATAATGCATGCAACTAAACAACTTGAGTTGATCCTAGATGATAAAAACTACACAGTCATAGGGAACACTGTTACTTTGGGCACTGGCTCTCACATCGCCTTGCTATGCAGCTTGTCATGATGCGACACGTACACCGCCACTAGAAACAAATGCTTATAGAGTGTAGGAGCCTTGGAGCCGCGTTACGCTTATGGAATGATAATGCTGGTGTCGCTGGAGGCAACATCAGGGACGGCACATGACAGCCGAACGAAGCAGCACGGCAAACAGAGCAGGTTATCACACTGGATGAACACAGAAGATACAAGCTACATTTCTACTGAGCCTTGCAGCCACTAGTTGCAGCAGGTTCTGGTGAAGACCATCAACCCGAATAAGAGCCTCTTCGTTCTTAAAGCTTTGGCCTCATGCTCTGTAGTTACTGCGATGCTGGAACAAAGCATTAGAAGCAGCATTATTGGGCAAAGAACAAATTTAGTTTCAATAGTAATTAAATTAGAATTGATGTTTAATTGGTATTGAGGAGGGAGACGTTACATGAGTTGCTATTGCGTTGTGACAACTGATCCCATTGGTTGGTGTCAGCTTAGTAATCAGTCAAATGATCTGATATATAAGATAGCTTACTCATGCATTGTGCAGATGCATTGTATTTACATTATTCCTTAAGAAAAAAACGTAAGAATGTAAGAACATTTGTGTCAGGGTTCTACTGTACTTCATATTCACATTCGTAAGCACTTGATTTAGCCCTAAAAAGTCTTTACAATGTTTTAAGTGGCTTAAAAGTCTTAAAGTAGAACGTCTTACAGGCGAATGTCACCAGACGTCGTTTAAAGCTCTGTTTCCTTTACATTTAGGTCTGGATAATATTTTGACGACCCTCAAGTTTTAAGGTTTTCGGAAACTTTCTGGAAAGCGTTGATAACACTGATAGATTCATGGATATGATTCATAGCTCATTGTATTTTTTATATTTATACATATATTATACGGCCCATCTATGACATTATCAAGAGTATAGTGTCAGACGTTTCCATGAACCGTTTATCATTTTAAGATCACATGGAAAAATCATTTTGCTTTTTGTGAGCTGGCCTGATAAGTATCTATATAAGTGTAACCGCTCTGGATAAGACTATGCCAGACTTGGCATCTGCTATATGCCAAAAATTTGACTTGGGCATAACTGAATATATGTGGGACCACATTGATTGGCATGTTCCTCCCTACAATGTGTCCTCCCACACAACCTCCAGTAGCTATGAGATGCACTGTAGTCAGCATGGCTCCAGTGTGCCTGTGACAACCTACATGTGAGTCACTCTTGTGCTGCATACACCGGATATAATTATTGGTTGATACTCTGGATCTAACGATTCAGCAAGAATCAATATGAATCAATTTACTTGGTTCCTTTTGAGATGAATCGATATTGACGATAAACAGGGATACCTTATCTTCTTTAATTTTTTTTAGTACCGTACTGGCTCGAGTATAAGCCGCATTTTTTCCTAAATTTCGAACATAAAAAACTGGGTTGCGGCTGATTTGCTCAACATTTATAACACAACATGTTATGACGCAACAATGATGCTCATGTTTGGATTTTTGAATAAGTAGTTATTGGGTTTATTATCATCTCATACCGACCCAGCCAACGTCGCCTCCTCTGGTCATTCCGTGTCTCCGTTCTTACCGAGGGCGCCCCCGGCACCGCCCGTCTCATACCAAAGTTCTGGAAGCGACGCCTTGCACCATCTAGCGACAATTGCCGTGAGCTTTGAGCCCAGTATCCAGCACACCAGCCCAAAGAGAATAGGTACTATTAGATTCGGGTGCGGCTTATACTCGGGCCAATACGGTAAATAGTTATAGCTAAGTTAATAAATATTGTCTTACCCAAAATGTATGTATGGTAAACGGTTCGTCACCCAAGGTTTACACGTCTTTGGATAGAAATGCTTGATAAATGCAAAAAATATGAATGTACAAATAGTAAAACACATTTTAACAGTGAGAGAGAAAATGTACATTCTACAGGCAGCAGAAAACTGGGAACCCCCCATTACTTCTTCCAGTTTATCCCATCCCCCTTCTTTCCCCAGCTCCTCATTTCTCTCCGCTCCTCTTTTCCGATCATTAGCCAGCCCTTTTATTTCTATTTTCTTCACCCTTATTTCACCCATCACCCTGCCCATGAGGACATTCACCCCAGAACCTTGAACACCTTCCTCCCACATCCTGTCCCAATTAAAAAAGAAACACACGTTCCTTCGTGAAACGTACCACAGAGAGCAAGGAGGCGAGACGAGATTAAAAAAAACGTAGGGACTTGCAACCCCCCACCCAATCCAAGACACACTGCGCACACATACACAAACATAGCGCACACACAATGCAGCGCCACATGGGTGACAGATCGCGGACTGAAACATCAAGGTCCAGATTGAAATCCATTTTTGAGGATCTAGGTGAAGGAAAAAACTGGAAAATGTGTGAAAGGAAATGGGTGGAGAAACGAGAACGAAATGCAAGGGATGAGCGAGTGACTGTAAGTATAATTTCGATTGACTGGGTGAGGGGTGTGTAGGTTTCTGTTGCTCTCTGTCTGCGTTTAGTTTATTTCATTTATGGGCTTCTTTGTTCACAGTTGAAATATCACGAAGCTGAATATAGGTATGTTTACAAATTTTTACGTACTGTGGACCAGACTTTTTATTCTTAGCATTGCACATTTCCCCTAAATAGCAATCAGAAATTTTCGGTCTGTTTAGCTTGTCTCCAGTTCAACTTGGCGTAAACAGAAGTGCTTTCGCAAGTTTTGACATTTTTTACTGCACAGATCATCACAGCAGTAGTACACGGGAAAGAAAGAATAAACTATTCAAATTTACTAAATGTATTCTAGCAAAAAGTAACTTGTTAATGTGTTTTTTTTACTGAAACATCATTATGTACTGTGTAATATAATCAATCCTAAGGAGGACCGGTTGATCCTACAACGTACAAAAACATATGACAGATAAACTCAATCCTTGAGAGTAAGATGCGACTGGAATGGCGACTGGAATGGGCAGATTGTCATTTAGTACAAAACATTTTCAAGATATACTGGTACCTATTGTGAATTCAGTACATCAGCATTCCGTTCTTCCCCAACTAACACCAAACTATAAATCCATAACTTGGCATGTGGACAAAATATGGGCTGGTTTGTAATCATGTGGTGGTTTCAAATATAACCCAGGTGGGATGTAAAGAGACTGACGACCTCCCACCACATCAAACCCATTCTCAAAAGTTTGATTACCAGGTTATTTATTCCAGTCCAACACGTGCATCAAAGATGGAAAGTCGTATTGTTCTATGCTCAGTAGGGAAACATGTTTCCATGTTCAAGGAAATGCTTACTTTTCTGTCCATATTGGATGTTAAAAGTAAAAATCCTCATCAATACAGCTATTCTAATCTAGGGTAGGACAGACTAGACTTTTTCGGACTAATTTTGACTAATTTTGTCTTTTATAATCACTGATCTCTGCGTTTTAAGACATTCATTTGTAGGTAATGGTGAATGGTTAGTTTATAAATGCTTAACACTGCATAGTCGTGACTTCCCGTCTGTTCAACTAGTCATCACCTTTTAAGTCAGGTTGTCGAACATGCTATTGACATCACACCATTCAAAACTGTGGGATGAGGTGGCACAACGTGTTGGCATCGCAATTCACTATGCACTTGAACTTTATTGACTTAAACTTGCAATTGTACATTTTTGTTTATACTTTATATAAATTCTAACACGTGTAAAAAAAAAATCAATGCCTTATTTATTTTAGCAGTAAATATTTTATTCTGTGAATTTGTTGTGAAGAACTTTGCAACCTAGTGCTGTACAAATACATTTTACTTTATTTTAGAATTTGATGCCGACTCATTCTATGCTAAATGCTTACCTTTAGTCTGCTTTCTTAGATTTTTATCTGTTTTTTAGTCGGGAACTACTACTACTTGTGTAATTCAGCAATCCGGTAATCACTGAAGATTTTTTTTTACCCAGTAACGGATGTTATTTAATAAACCCTCAAGCAACATATGTTTCTGAAGAACTGGGGTTAGATCTTGCCCCTGGTCATAACAAAGGTGAACAGACTACTCCAAATAAATGGTCGCCCAGCGCTCAATGACATTCTGAACTCCTCTGTTTGTATCTCGGTTAAATCTCCAAAGATAAATTCTGTTCACCCCCAAGCCCACTGGTACACGGTCTCAACAGCTCAGTTGGAAGAATCGGTCCACAGGGCAACTATCAGTCATGTGATTCACAGATCTGGACTAATGAAAGAGTTGTCATTGTTTAAAGCTAGCCAGTTTACAAACTAGCAAACATGGCAGAAGTTGCTCTGGGCAGATTAGATAAAAGTTGAACTTTTTCCAATTCAAAACGTGGAAAATTAACATCAGCTATCACCCTGAACACAGCCATCCTCCTCGTGAAACATGGTGGTGGCAGCATCATGCTGTGGTGCTTCTTTTTTTTTAGCAGGGAAAGGGACGTTGATCATATTTAATGGGAAACTAGATGGAGCTAAATACATGACAATACTGGAAGAGAACCTGCTATATAAGATACGGCAAGACTTTATTGATCCTTATGGTGAAATTAATTAAGAAGAAGCTGCAAAAGACTTCACCTTCCAGCAAGACAACATACACAGTCAATAGAATGGATTAAAATATTTTATTGTGAAGAACCAGACCAGACCTAAATCCTATTAAGAATCTTTAGCAAGATAGAAAGTTGCTTATCACAGATGCTCTCCATTCAACGTGTGTCCGTTTGAAGGCATTGTACACCCTCATGAAAGCATTGAGGATCTCCAGCATTAGCAGGCTAGTTGCCTACACTAAAACCAGTGGGAATTGGAGAAATTGCATAAACAAATCAACATAATAAAAGTAACACTCTCTTGAAACACAGATTTATAAAGTGAGTCGAGCTTTGTACTATCAATCTGATGATTGTGGTTCAGACTGTCCACTCTGCCATGGCTGACCCTACGCTCTGACCCCAGTCTCAAACAAGACATTCTATTTCCTGTCACACACACATTTTTATCTCTGCAAAAGTGCAGACACTGCATACATACTATCAATGAAACACAGTGTGAAGATACAGTATCAGCACATCAAGTCCACTACCAGGAATTTCACCTGTTGTTTTCTATCACTAATCTTTAAGTCCTGATTAATATGCCAGAGTCAATATCTTGTAACCCTTTAATTTTTATTGTTTAATCTTTAACTCATTAAACGTTAAGGTGTGGTATACAGGAACTTATTCAAAAAGCATTATATAAAATAACAAGAATACAAATAAAGTAAGTATCAGTACACAAAACATTGATTTATTTGGCATCCCAGCTGAACACACTTCCAATGTTATTATTTCATATCACCCCTAGGTGGGAGTATATTAATGCAGCCAAAAAAATCTGCTTTATTAGGGGCACAATGTGACGTCTAAATATAGAAAACAACGCCATAATGACTTGAGATGATAATAGCATTTCCTTTCTAGAGGCAGGAAAGGTTAGAGCATCGCTGAATACTGTGAGCTGGTTATGTGAAAGTCGTAGGTGACTTTCCCTGTGACAATAGTAATTACTTATTATTTTGGCTCGACAGTAATTCTGTGCTTTATGCACCTTTCAACAGCATACCTCCACTCCACTGGGATCTAACTACTATATGTTGTAACAGAGAAAGTCAGGGAGTTGGGGACATCTAAAGATGGCAAATAAGAGCACATTGGGACTGATGTAGCCGAAAAAGCATTCTGCTGACCATGTGCCCTGTCTGCTGTTATCCATCGCCAAGGGCGAGGGCACAAGCGGTGATGTAACATTGTGTGTGTGTACTGCAAATGTGCTCGAGTCAAGTCCTTTTGACTTATACCTTAAGATTTGGATTTCTGCAGCTTTAGTGAAGCTTTAGTCAGAGTTTGCTGGGGCGGTACAATGGATCCTACTCTAACTCACTATCTCTGACATTCAGGTTTAAATTTCAATATTATTTATAATTTAAATGCATGATTATAGTTCACTTTGATGCTGACCTTTACTATTGACCATAGAGAACTATGACTAGCTCACCACACCATCTGTCATCTGGTCAGAATCCTAGGGCATCATTCATATGGGGATCAGTCTGATTTCCATATTCCCTGATCTTTGTGAAGGTGCCACTAATTAACTAGCTGAGGTCATATTTTCAATATTTATTTTATTATTTGCTTATGCATTTTCCGTTTCTCCCCAACTTGCTGCTTCTTGGTTGTGTCCAAGGAATTTTTGGCTATGTTACGCTTCTCATGGTCCTTTCTGACCCTTTCTTAATCATGCGTGAAGTCAGTATGCGAGTGAGAAACATTCAATGATTCTTGTGGTCCTGGTCTATGATACATACACCTCTGTCTTACCTCTGGTCATTTACCCACACAGCACACTCTGGAGGCCTTCTTTAGGTATTGCACATTTATTTTCAGTAGAGGGCGTCCATGCTGTTGGTTCGATTCCCAGGATTTATAGCACACAGCCACCTGGGTGTCTTTGTTTTAGTTAGCAGGAATTCCCTCCAGCATCCACCCTTGCCAATCGTTGTTTATGTAGGTGTTCAGCAGCAGAGCTGAGATTTGAAGTCACATGTTCACGATGTCGCCAATGGTGTGCTTGTGTATTTTAACACTGTGCCAAACTCCTTTTTGGTGGAGAAACTAAGATATTTAAGTCTAGCCATAAAAAGAACAGCGATGAATGGATTTATGAGGACATTTTGTTCAATTAGTGCTGTCGAATTGGTTTGTCAAGCAATTAACAGCTGTGACTAAAACACAATCACTTGGTGTTTATTTACTCATATTTGTGATTAGGTAACTAGTGAAATGTTTTAGTAATTTAGGTTGTCATTTTATCATTGACAGAAAACAAATGAATGGCAGGAAATCCCTGCTTTTTCATTGTAATTAGACAGGACGATTAGATAATGTGCCTCCTAATGTGTGTGTGTGTGTGTGTGTGTGTTACAATGTACATTTAGCCAAACCCTGTTCATCTTTAAAATCCCCTGAGCAAAAGAGAATTCAGATTAGACATGAAGGATTTGCAGAAAAGGCTGATGGCAACATGCCCAGACTCAAGTCTCGCTTGTGGGTTGGTGGCAGCAGGAAAACCGTGGGCATCCCCGGATCGTTCAAACTCTGGGTGCACATGAGGTTAACACTTGCTACAGGATGTTGATACATAACAACTCTCATTCTTTTTTCCCTCCACAGACTAAAACAGCCTTGACTGACTTGCCCTTATATAGCAACAGCAACCAATACCTCACATGTTTTATAGGGAGGCAAAATGTAAACATTCATCTTGGGAAAATATGTGGAGCGAAACCAGAGAACACACACACACACACACACACACACACACACACACACACACACACACACACACACACACACAAAGCTCAGAATAACTCTACTCGGGTCCCGAGGCTTCCCTCTCCTGAACCGCCTCTACTACCTCTACCTGGGTTCTTCCGTGGGGATCTTTTTCAGGTTAAACTTGTCTGTACCATCTCCCCAGGGAGACATCCAGGAGGCATCCTGACCAGATGCACAAACCACCAAAAAAAGAAAAACCCTCCATTGATGAGCACCTTATCATGGTGGAGGGGTTTACATGCTTGAATTACCAAATCAAACTGGTCGTAGGTGACTGCTCAAAGAGTGGTCAATTATTCCCCTATAAATAAAGTTTAATATTAGGGCGACTGGACCCTCACCAGGCCTGATGTTAAACCTGATGATGCACATATGAATGATCAGAATAATCTGATTTGAGGGGGATACAACCATAGTTAGATGTTGGCCTGTTATTTAAGTCAAATTCATTGTATAGCTATTCTGATTGTTTCCTTCTCATTCTCTTTTTTTCTTTCTCTGCTTTAGAGTCTGTGAACTTCACCAGCTGGGACACTGTCTGCCTCGTTGTCATCCAACACCATGAGCTGGAGCTTCCTGACACGTCTGCTGGAGGAGATCCAGAACCATTCTACGCCGGTGGGGAAACTCTGGCTCACCACATTGGTTGTTTTCCGCATTGTGTTGACAGCAGTGGGTGGAGAGTCCATTTACTACGACGAGCAAAGCAAGTTTGTGTGCAACTCTGGCCAGCCCGGCTGCGAGAATGTCTGCTACGATTCCTTTGCGCCGCTCTCACACGTGCGATTTTGGGTCTTCCAGATAATCCTATCTTCCCTGCCTTCGCTCCTTTACATGGGCTATGCGGCCAATAAGATCTCTCGGAATCAGGATCAAAGAGCGACTACAAGCGAAGCTCCAGCCGAGAGCATCCCAGATAGTGGGTACACACACCGGAAGCCAAGGAAACTATACTTTGGGGCACGTGACCATCAGTCAGGGCATGAGCCCGTGGAGGAGGAGCGTGAAGATGACCCCATGATTTATGAGGTGCCTGAAATAGATAACTCAAGGAGTGAGCACGTGCCTCCCCGGCCCAAGCCGAAGGTACGGCACGACGGCCGGCGCCGTATCCGAGATGATGGCTTGATGAGGGTGTACGTGCTGCAACTGCTGACTCGCTCCGCTTTGGAAGCGGCATTCCTTGCTGGCCAGTACATGCTCTATGGCTTCCATGTGGCACCAATCTTTGTGTGCACAAGCGAGCCCTGCCCACACCGCGTAGACTGCTTTGTTTCACGCCCCACAGAAAAGACCATCTTTCTTCGCATCATGTATGGTGTCAGTTGTCTCTGTCTGATGCTTAACCTTTGGGAGATGATTCACCTTGGGGTGGGCACCATCAAAGATGTCCTACGGAAACGCCAAGCTGCAACAGCAGAGGACGAATACCAGCTGGGCTTGCTAGGGCCTGCGGGCATGTCAGTCGGAGTGGGTGGACCGGAATTGAGTGAAGGAGAATTGGCAGATGATGTGGGCAACAGGGTCAGAGAAGCAGACTACGTAGGTTATCCGTTCTCTTGGAGTACTCCATCAGCACCGCCAGGGTATAACATTGTGATGAAACCCGACACCTTACCTTACACCGATCTGAACAATGCCAAAATAGCGTGCAAGCAAAACCGTGCCAATATCGCACAGGAAGAACAGCAACAGTTTGGCTCCAACGAGGACAACTTCCCCGGGGCGAGCGATGCCCGGCCACCACCAATCAACAGGAACGCTGTCCAGTTAGAGGCAGCCATTCAAGCCTACGCCCTTCAGCACCATGGCAACAATAACAGTGACGACATAAATCACAACAGTAATGATCAACTACAGAGTAACATACCACCTGCTCTTCAGAAAGAGAAAAAGAATCGACTCAAACCAGACAAAGCAGGGAGCGCCGGGAGCAGCAACAGTAACAAGTCCGGGGAGGGTAAACCATCTGTATGGATCTGATAATTCATCCATACACACCATTTCCTCTCTAAAACTCATTCGGGTGTTCTCATTCTTACCCGTTCCATCCATATAAACACAGTACAGATGTGAGGGTATAAAGCGCACAACCATGGGCATGGCATATAGCTGAAGTTTTTGAAGCACCATGTGCCTTAGAATCCAGGAAACTCTGGAAGCGTAAAAGTAAACGAAAATACTTACATTTCTCTGGTCTTCCTATTTGAATTGTTCGAAGCCATTTTTATAACCGTTGGCCACGCATAATACGTTTCCGAGATTTATAAACTGTGAACAAAATGTGATAGTATTTCTGCGATTCTGGTGCAAGAAATTGTGTCTTCCTGTGATCTTGAGAAGCGATGAAGCTACATTCCAGTTCTAGCTGTAATCAGCTTATAACTATGACTATGACATCACAATGCAGACATCTCGTCTTGCTGTTCCATCACAATGGAATGACGGATTATTTAAAGACAGGCATGAAATGACCAATGCATACGTGTGAAAAGGTGACATTCCTACTGCAGCTAAAAGTGCCAAATCAATTTTTTGTCATCCATTCATTTATTTATCCTGGTAAAAAATCCCATTGCTAGGAATCATACATTCATTAACTTATCACATATTCACCTACCCACTCCCAGCACATATCAAGGTGCGTTTCAGAGTTCCTAGACAAACAGCTTAAACATCTGATTCTCAGGATTGTACAGGATTGTACAATTTTATAATGTCAAGTAAAATTCCATGGGAATTAAATGCAACTTAAACATTTCAGAAGCCTCATCTGTATAAAATGGTCCCAATACACTATGCTACAGCCCCCTAAGCCACAGATGTGGCGCCTATGATGTCCCAAAAAGCCATACAGGTTTCAAGCGGACCACTTAAGAACTGCAATCTCTTGAGACTATCATCAAACAGGTGTCAGATTTGAGGATTAAAACAGATTCAAGTAATTAAGTCTTTTCAATTTCCATCCATCTATCCGTTATTTAGTTTTACCACTGTGTAATTTTATTTATGCGACACACACTGCGAGATACACTAAATACCGGAACAGGTCGCCCGTCTGTTGCAGGGCACAGACACACACACACACACACACGCAGAACAATTTCAGTATCTCCAATTTATCTGACTGATAATTTTTTTAGACTGATTTATCTTCAGACTGGGGGAGGAGACCGGAGTACCCAGAAACCCCTCACATTGCCTTACAATCAAACCTGGGACAACATAATATATGAGTTGTAATTTATATCAAATGAAAAGTTAAAATTTTCAACAACCTAAACCAGAACTGTCAGTCTGAAGAAACTGTGGCTAATCCAGCTAATCTGAAGATACTCGTGCTAATTTTTTAAAATGTTTTCAGTGTGAACAAAAAAAGCTCAGTAGCTAGCCATGCTAATTCAAAGTGTTTTCAATGTCATTGAGAAAGTATTTTGAATAAATTATTGCCCATTTAGTGCACATATGTAAAGAATTAGCTTAGGAGATGAACAATTTGAACAACAAATAGTATAAAAGGGGTTCAAAAGTGGACAACACACTGGAAATAGGTTTGAAAGCTGTGCAGACTTTAGATTTGCAATCACAATACAAACATATATAAACAATTTTGCTTCAGGTTTTATTTCTAGACGTTTGAAACCCTTTTGCAGTTATTAACGATATAAAACTGGGCGTTGATAACCTGGTGTACTTACAGTATACTGAAATAGCGATCGTTTGCTCATACTGCCCCCTGTCGTTTTAAATAGAGCATTTCATACAAGACAGCAATAGGGCTGTATTATAAAAGTGCTGTTGTCACAGTCAAAACTCATTTAACATCCGGTCACTGTTACGTTCCATTTCCTGTGTTCCATACCCGTGCTAATCTAAAGGTCTTCCATGATGTCTCATTTGGCCACATTACTTTTTTGGGTAATCTTGGCAAAAACTGATCTAAACCGGAAGACCGAACTGTTTTCTTTTCATGGATTGATGATAAAGCTATGCAGTCATGCTGCCCAATCATAAAAGTTCATCGGATCACTTGTCTGGGTGGTACTTTGATGTTGCTTATTTATTACATGCAGATTTAAAGAGAACAAACCCTTTACACATCAGCAATTCTTTGGTGATTGCCGATTTTAGACAGACGTTAATATAAAAGAGACTAAACTTGTTTGAAATGAGTTTGTATTGGAGTTTTTGTATTTGGACTTTAATGGACTGCTTGAGATTGTTTTCATTTCTGTGTTATTTTTTGCCTTTGAACTGAAAAAAGGGGAAAAGCCCATATGTATTTATGTAATGGTATTATGTACGTAGATAAATATTATCAGGGTTGGGCAGTATTTAAAAAAAAATACATGTTTGTTTGTAATCAATGCCAAATTTTAAAAAACGTTGTTTTATTGCCTGTTAAATAGTTTCGACTTCAATTGTATGGTAACAGGGTGCATGACTTGTAAGCGAGGTCCATTTAGGTATCAAGGGGATGAATTTCTTCAGTTTTACTAAGTCTACAATGCCAAAGCTGCTGTCTGATGCAGAACTCGAGATAAAAAAAAGACATGTAACTTCATTATTTGAGATAAACACTGCGGAAGAAACTGCACACACTGAACACAAGGGGGAACTTAAAAACACAGGCACAGATTTATAAATGCCGCTCCATCAGTTATTAGTCCACTAGGCTTGTTAATATACCAAGTCAATTAGTGTCAGGACTGCCTGAAACTGAAGTGTTGCAACCATTGTACTAACTGAGCTTCCACAAACAGACTTTATGCAGTGAATGCATTCA
>JAOTRQ010000014.1:2415340-2427574 GCA_028565875.1 Hoplisoma paleatum | reverse complement strand
AGCCCGACCCGGGGATCGAACCCGGGACTTCTCGCTGTGAGGCGACAGTGCTGAACCACTCAGCCACCGTGCCGCCAAATATACAGTATTTACTGATATAATTACTAAGCATACTACACTAAACCCTAAACTGGCATTTTTCTTTATGTCTTCATTTAGCCCAGACTTGCCCTTGGTGGCACTGCCATCTCAGGTAGAACGATCAGGGTTTAGGAGAGCTGCAGGGAGAATGTGGCGTACAACGGTGCCAATCAGTGATGAGGGCCAAGATGGGAGCAGATGAACGAACAATCTTAATTAAAAGACAGGACATACGAGGATTTGAGCTCGCAAATACATTAGTTACTTCCAAGTTGATTTTAATGTGTTTATGCTAAACAAAATTGAAAATGTTACACCAAAATAAGCCAAACACGATCTTAACCAATAGAACAGTTGTTTATTGCAACAGTTGTTACCTTGCATCCAAACAGGCACTTCAGGCAGCGGCGCCACCAACATGAGAAACAATTTGACAAAAACGTGCCCTGAACTCGGCTTTCCCCACTGCCTACTTAACTGAATACAGCAGCTCAAGTTATAGAAACACAAAGGAACTAATACAATCAGTGACAATTACATGTACATATTTTGGTATTCATTATGGAGTCAGTACTAAACTACATGAATGTCTCAAGCATGCATAAGTTTATAATGACTTCAGCAAAATACATAATACAAAACGAAAACAGAATGAATAGGTTTCCTGTTTTGTAAGGACCAATTGTGTATTACAATCTGCCGGTCTGTTGGCACAAAGCTTTTTGCAATGCACCAATTTTGGTAATATTTGGTTAAAGTCTATTAAACATACAAGTGGTAATGATTTAACCGTATAAAAGTACATAGAAATACCCCACAGTGAGGGCACACTGGAACGGTTATAGCTACACAATTGCTTATAGGCCTAACATTAACCCAAATGCTCATGTGTGCTTTTTTATTTATAACTATTTACGTATACAGTAGACATGTGAGAATACCTGAAAAACGCAAATGTCTATATATAACCAATGGCTCGAGTCTGCTTAGTGCTTGCCTTAATTCACAACAAGCATTTTGAATTATGAACATTAATGAAGATTAATGAATTTGAAAATACATGAGCCATAAATCACAGTTTGAACAATAGCACCATCAATTATTTTATAACACATAGTGCACCCCATCCACCAGACATTGCTACAAGCCAGAAAACGTTATTTCCAAGGTGTTATTACCTGCCATCACCACTAGGTGGGAGCAGCAGATCAGTGAAACGTCCAACTGATTTTTCACCAGCATTATTATTATTTTTTAATCTGTCTGCAGTCACTGGTGTGCAAATTAGAACGTCTATAAAACTGATCAATGGTGAAAAGGGCTGGGGATTGCTTATGGTGTTGTGTTATTAATAAATACACAATACCGTAATGATTATTAATAAATTTCAATATTTCCATAAGTGGCACATGAACTGAATAGAGAAACACATTGCATGATCGTGGGCATCAGACATGCTGATTCAGCTGAATCAAAGACTTGTATTCCACGTTCATTACATTTATATTAACCCATCAAGTGTGATTGACATGAGCACAACCGTTTGATTAAGCGCAACCATTACTCATACAAAAAAAAGAGAGCGAAGAGCGACATTTAAGGAATGAGCAAGAGTTACAGTAAGTGCAAGAGTTACAGAAAAAAAGGAAAAATAAATCGGGGGGGAAATTAGGCATAAACAGACAAGATGAAACTAGGTTGAAAAAAAAAACAATATCTGGAGAAAGCAACAAAAAGAGGCTGGTTAGAAGAAAGCCACACTGGATTTTCCACCAGGTGGGTTGAGCACCCTGTTGTGTGAGCGTGGTCGAGGTCCGAGGTGTGGCTCGTGGTTCTTTTCAGAACCCTCAGCCTCATGAGAGGGTGTTGGCTCGGCAGGAGAGGCCTCGTTTGAAGGAGTAGCTGGTGGAGGTTTAACCTCTGGTTCAGGCTCCCTTGGCTGAGGTGCTGAGTTAAAAAAAAAGAAAACATGAGGTTATATTGATGACAGAATATTGTCAGTTAGATCATGCTGCAAGGGATGTATGAGGGTTTTATACTTATATATTTTGGTAGGACTGTGGAGTAGATATTGATTGTTCAGTGTCAATTCACATTTAAAATGAACTCGTTCAAAATTGTTTCCAAACAGAATTCATTTTAATTTTAAACTAAGTTCACAGCTTCAAAAATAAACTAGTCCGCTCCCCAATAAACAAGCTACAAATCTTAACCCCTTATCATGTTAATCACAGGCAAAAATCATTGCTACTCCCAAATTAAATAAATCATTCACCGCAGTGACGAACAAATATACCATTGTTGTGATTGAGAATAATATTTAAAGAATAATAAATGATAAATTCAGCATATTTAAGCACAGGGATAAATATTTTCATTAGATCTATAAAACATGACCGGTTTTAATTGCACGTTAATAAAGTACCAATTGAAAGCTTACATTTTTGTAGCTTTTAGCCATTTATATAATTTTCGCTTTATTTTTCCAAATTTACATCCTTTTATTTGTTCTATTGGGGATAAAATCCACTTTTTCAAAACGTTTCATTCATGGTGGCCATCATGGAATTTTACATTTGTCTCCAACCTTTTTGAAACTGAGAGCTACTTTTTGGGTACCAACTAATGTGAAGGGCTTCCAGTTTGATACACACTTGTGAAATCACAAATTTATAACCTTTAATCACATGTTACTATTAATAATGAATGAAATGCATCTATGTGAAGATGCTGATCATGTAAATGATTTCTCACAATCATTTAACAAGGTAGGAAACGAACAAATATCAATATGCAAAACATGCAGCCATTTTTAGAACAGGCCCGCGGGCGATTCATGAGGTCCTTTCAGACCCCTGCCCTAAATAAACATAGTTAAGTGTTTTTTTTTTAAACTAATTACCAACAAAAAAAAACTAATATTAGTACATTATAGTTACTAGCTGCCATTAGCTAAAATGTAATTTGTTCACTGAAACGTCAGCTTATTCTTTAAAAGGCCAGACACTGAAGAAAAGCAACAAATGATATAATTTGACTAAATAACTAATTGCACAAAATTTTATATTTATATTCAGTATTTAGCAAATGCCTTTATCTAAAGCGACTTAAAATGGAATACTTTTTTTTGAGAAATTAAGGCTCAGTGGCCCAACAGTGGCAACTTAGTGGTTGAGGGGTTTGTACCAGTGACTCTCTAACCCAGTACCTTAACCACTAATTCATCTCTGCTCCCTCCATTTCATTCATTCATTCAATATGAATACATTTTGGCCACATCCGTTAAGTGAATAAACTGAGGAAGCCTCTTACCTGGTGGTTCAGGTGTAGCTGCTGCAGCCCCTAACGCGATATTGTCCTGTAAAAACACAAAACATCACTGAATGTGTAAAATCGTTTACTAGAACACAGAGTTACTAAATGATGGGAAGACAAACACAGATCAATTTGTATTTTCAAGAACCCACCTTTGGTTTGTTGGGATGACTTTTTACAGCAGGTGGGTTTGTCTCTGGTCCCCCGAAGATGTTGCTAGTCGCTCCACCAGGAGGAACTGATTTTGGCTGAGTGGGTGCTACAGGTTCAGCAAAAATCCCGCTGCTCTTCCCACCTCCAAACAAAAAAAAGGACAGATCATTTCTCCTTACAGAGTGGCCTCATAGCTGGAAATTTGTATATCTGCCCTCTATTGATGTTCTTATTTTAAATAAAGCTTATTTTAAAACAACAGACATAAGTACTAGTAACATCACTTAATTATATACAGCTATTTATATACAGCGCTGAGCACAACTGAGCACTTACACAAACTGAGCACTAAAGTATATCTTAGTACACACTTTCAGAGGAAAATGTTGACTCAAACGGAACACTAAAAGTCATAGAAGTGACGGACTAAAATCTAAAATTACCTGCCACAAGTCGCCAAGCCGAATGAGTGGACTTATTTGCAAGTTTGAGCATGTATGTGATATTTAAGCACTTCAGACATAAGTGCGTTAAGCCAACTTGTCCCATTGTTTTGACTGGCGTGATGCAACCTGTGTAAGCTTAGTAACGAAACATGATGCATCACTCAAAGTTCAAATAACATTGTGTGAGGACTCAATGAAACTCTCACTGGATCGACAGCTGTTCAGATAGACAGCAGGGCAACGAATCCGATCACTAGGTTTTGTAACAGACTCTGACACCAAATGTGTGTGCGCGTGATGTAAAGCCATGGCAATGAATAAGAGACTTCAAACCTGTTTTTCACTTCATAATTTATGGGTAAGTGTTTAATCAAAATGAGCGACATTGCTATATTCTATAACCTACAATACGAACTGAATAAATAAAGACTGCTCTTGGTCACGCACATACCGGAATTTATCGATTTTAAGTGGTATCTTATTTTGTATCTATACATGCTAGTCTAGTATGTGAAGTATTGGACTTCAACCCGCTTTGATAGAGAAAGAATTAAGGTCTTCTTTATCCTAGCCGCCTGGAAACATCAAACAACTATGATCCATCCAATAATGTCTTTGCACATGCCTTGATAATTACTGGTAGTGTGTAGTGTGCATACTAGACCATTTATTTTGCATAGTACATTTACTTATATTACATTAAGTACATTAAGTACATTAAGTTCTTGAAAATTCACACAGAGCGTGTTGGAGTGTAAATAAGTGAAAAATAGAGTATATTGGAATGATAGGGACTTTAGCTAATCACAAATGAAGGAGTGGGTCAGCAAGATTCTTCAGATTCCAGGCCTGGGCCCTAAGGGAGCCAGCATGTACGCTTCCAGAAAATACCAGTGGGTGGGTGCTCACAGGAGGGCCAATTGAAGCAACATCCGAAAATGAGGCAGTGACTTCACTTCTGCCAGTTTTTTTATGTCTAGTCACATGCTTTCCATTTACTAAAGACTTTAGAGCAAAACTAAACACAGTTGCTAACTCTGTAGAAATTCCTCTATAGAAGAGTCAACCCCAAATACTAATCTCAACCCTGATTAGTTTGGAACTTGGCAGATAAGTGAAACATTAAACATTTATTTGGTTTTACCTGGAGGATTGGAGCGTGTAGAACCTCTTTGAGGTGCTTCGGGAGGGGCAAAGATATTAGAAGCCATCTTGTTGGGACGTCTGGAAGCACCAGCGTCGTCCTCGTAACCGCCAAATATGTTGCTGCTGCCACCACCAGGGGGCCGAAGGACCCTGTAGATTAAAAAATTAATAACATTAAAAAAGCTACAAATGTCACATAACTAAGTGAAATACTTTAGACCAGAACTCTGCACATAAGACAGTTGTTAAAGCCAATATGATCTGCTATATTTAAAAGCGATTTTCGGACTTGTCGCTGATCAGAGCCCCTTACTGGTAGGGGCCCGTCATTAATAATGTCAAGAATTATCACAGTCCAATTTTATTCAGTTCAGACAACACATTCTGTATACATCAGCCCTACATACATACACATTTATTTATCCACCGCCGAGACCCAGCATTACATTCAACAAGCACACATTTGTGTAACCTTTTAAAAATACAATGGTTTTCATTAATCAAATTTCTACATCATTTTGCAAAAGAACAAAGGAAACGCTGTTTATAGTGAACACATTGTCACATGTTTAATGTAATCCCGTATTGACTGGAAACAAACCGTCACAACACTTCCAGCCAAGCCCAGATGAAAAACAAAAAATCATATATCATGTAAAAACCAAAAAGTATATATCAATACGTTTAAATAGAATAACGTGAAACCAGAAGCATGTAGCAAATTCCTTTTCAGAATTTGCCAGTCATAGTCTTAGCCATGGACTTCAGGACCTAGTTCAAGGGCATTGAAGAGATTTAAACATACGCCTGTTTAACTTTATATTATGAAAAACTAATTGCAATCAAGAAGTCAATAATTACAATACAAAAAAATATTTTTCATATAAAGAGTTATGGATTCTCTGCTTATCAGCCTGTTACATGCGCCCTCTTGTGTCGAAAAAGGTTTATAACAGAACCAAAAAAAGCGGTTATATAGAAAGTAGGCAAACTAAAGTACTGCACTTAATACATATTTTACATTTATATTTAATATTTAATCTTACATGTGTTTATTTACTATGTTTTGTGATATATGGGGTTAGAAAGCGAGTGAAACCGGTTAACAAGACGTCGTACACGTAACAATTACATGCGTGGCGCAGAAAGTCAAGACAACCCAGTATGTACGGCGTAAGAACCGTTATTAACACCCGACACGCATGCGCACAAGTACATTATTAATACATAATATTTAATTACGCGTATAATTGTTTAAAACAGCAAGTAAACCATCGACAAATGAAGCTAGTCTGAACCAAATATGGAAACAATGGCTTCTCCGGTGAAACACAGCGGAGCCCCAACTCCACCTTTTTTATCTGGTTATTTTGGAATAATAAATGATACCTTTATAACGTGTGTAGTGTTAAAGGTTTCCAAACGAGCAGTCGAGTTAGCATTTAGCTACTACAACATGCTAACGTTACAGACAAAGTTAGCTCAGCTGCTAAGTTCCTGTTCAGATTTAGTTCTGGTCCCTGGAAACAGTGCGTATTAATCACATTATGCTGGTGGAACGCGGTACCTGGAGCTGGGTTTCGAACCCTCATCGAGGCCCTGGAACATGTTGGTGGAAGTCATCGCGAATCTGAGTTTTGGCTCGAAGCTGGTCAGAGCTGGAACGAGCTGGACAACAATCCACCCGGTGTGGCGTTAAATCTGATACCGCACACTCACATTTAACACTTTGCTCTGAAACTCCGCCCAGAAAGGCTGGACACGTGGTTTAAAATCAAAATACACGTTTACAGCACGATTTCAATTGGTCAATATGAAAGTCAATCATACTACAGTTCAATGCGATTGGTCAAAATGTCTCCAGTTTGGTTGTTGATTGGTTGACCTGTTGCTTTATTTTCTTAGACACAAAAGTGGAATGTAACACGTAACGTATCGCGACGTGGGCAAATAGTTTCAGGACACCATGTCTAATTCATGTCGGTGAATTACAGTCAGAATTAGTTGGCTTGTTTGCATTTTGACGTTATTTAAGTTGACATTTTTTGGCATGTTTTTGTGATGTGTAACTGTAGCAATCAAGGTAAATGCACACAGATACGAGGACAAGACATATAAATAAATATATTCATAATCACACTTTAAAAGAAACAATAAACATATTTACTGAATCAATTGCTTATCAATACATATTTTTCTGTAGCTAATTAAGCACAGATTCCCACAGAAATACTTCTTCATCTGTTTATCAAGCCTTAGATTTGGGGGTATGTAAGTTACATCAATATTTCCTAAAGATAACTGTTCTATATAATTCACAACCTTTTTAGGATTAAAAACATATACACACATCATTCAGATTTAAATGAACAGTTTTGACTACTATTATAGGTTAACAATGATTTTCTAATAACATTATAAACATAAAGTCTCACTACATCCAACTAGTCTATTCTTTTATAAAATATTAGAGGTTTAGACAATAAAGTGCAATGACTTTAAGACCAGTTCACTTTGCAGGTCATATAAATAACCAAACAAACATGATTGTCTACATGGGCCATTTCAATACATAGCTAGGTATTCCATAGCTAAGAATTAGTGCTCTTTTTATTTATTTGAACCATTATGTATTTTTTATAGATTTTTCATGTCTACAGTTTTAAAATCATTTGACATAATTTCAACTTAGAGATAAACTTTCATTAAAAAACTTTGCAAATCACACAAATATCCTGGATTCGATTCCGAGGTGGAATTTTCCAGGTCCAGGTTCTGTATGGGTGTCTTCCAACAGGCAAAAAAACAAGTTAATTGGAAAACCCCCTACTTGTTATGTATGTAAATATAACTGTACATTTCTAAACTGTGTGACTAATAAAATATTTTATGTATAGAGTTAAATATGGCTTAATTAAATATATATAAATATGTTTGACTTTACACAATGCCTGTGAAGCAGAACCTGGATATGAACCCCCCAGTAAACAGCCCAAATCTAGATCCACTAGGCTATCACGGTCACTTACATTACACGTTTTTGTTTACAATTGTTTGTATGTTACTTATATATAATATACATGTATTATAAGAAGTTTAGTGGAATTACGCTCATACAGAAACACCGGCGAGCACAAAATTTTGAAGTAAAAAAAACTTGCGTTCGACCAATCACGTACAAACGTCGCATGCAAAAACCACGTGACCAAAGATTATCCAATCCATGGCTTTGTTTTGAGCGGGAGTGGGCGTGACTTGTTACATCCGAGAGAAACAAGTGTGTGCTGTCATTAGTGAAGCTAAGCTAGATGTGCTGGATTCTCATTTATGTGGACGGAGCTCATTTATACAGATCTGAAATCTAACAGACGAGGTAACAACTTTATATAAAAAATAAACACTATTAATCGCCGTTGTGGAGCTCAGTGTATTTATATGTTTACTAGTTTCATGTATGGTGGAAGGTTAGCTGTGTAGCCCATTAGCTTGTTAGCACACTGAGCTGTTCTGGTTGTAACTTAAGAGCGTTTGTGCGGTGACTCTTGTTGTATTTATTAACGTTTTTAATGAAACTGTATTTGATCCTGTTGTTGATCTGGTCAATTAGGTAAACATGCATCGTCATGGCACTTGACATTGATGGAGAAAAGGGACGTTAATCAGGTGTTGACTTATATAACCACTGGTTTAATGGTTCTTCATGGTGCCTTGGTTTTGTTATTTTATATACCTGACTGCTACTTTTACGATAAGTATTACAAATATATTTACTGAACTGTCTCGCAGCACTGTAAGCAACATTATTACAGTACTAGATCATACTGCTTTTGCTTTCAATACCATCTTTGTTTATGTGATGCAACTAAATTAATCAGTCTGTTTATAAAACGTTATAAATCAAACAAATCCACTGACAAGGGCGAAATGTGCTGCATTGTAGTTGTAGAATTCAGACTTGTTAGTTTTTTATATACTAACAGTACTGTAGGTTATAAGGATGAGGTAGGTTGCAGAGAAAGCATCACTTTGATTAACATACAATCTACCAAATCTTTGGACTGTTTGTACAACAAACGGGTCTACAGATTTACAAATTGTTGCTATTCGTGCTCTTTATTTGTGCATTTATACTTATTATAAATGGTAAGAAGAGAATGCAGTGTTAGTCTGTCTGAACAGGGTCATTCTGGTTTAATGTAATTTGTGTGTCGAAATGAATCGAAATGAATAAACGTTCGCTTAGGCTGCAAGTGGTTGAAAGTTTATGCATTTAGAGATTTTATAAGACGCCAGGATGTACAAGTATAATGTCAGTTAATAGAGTAAAACGAATGTTAAAATGATGATGACGTAGAATCACAACAAAGTCCATTGAGGACGCGCTGGAGTGCATTTATATCGTTGTACACGCACTAAGTTCGATTAAATTTAGCAACCGGACTTCGGATCCGTTTGCGATTTTTGTACGTGTATAAATGTGCACAGTGAGAATCACGTAGTAAAATGCGTGTAGTTTGGAGTTTGTTGTTGGGTTGAAGTTACTATGAGGCGGTTGAAACAGTCTCGGAGCTGAAGGTTCAGTCCAGGCAGCAGCTCTTAACGGCGAGGACACAACCGATCATTCGAGCCGCGTTCTCGTTTTAAATGATGTTCAAATCGCTCCTGAGCTGTTCTGCCATTTCTTTGGACTCATGGTGAAGAAAAGGAAGGTCTCGTCTGTCGGGGAAGAGCTGGAAAATGGGTAACGATGCTCGAAATACACGCACTTTAAGTAGAGGTCGAATGCGCGAAAGATTTTCCGTCGTCGTCTCTTGTGGGGTTTGTTCGGGGCGATAAAGTGTTCATCTTTCTTCACGTCGGGTTAACTAAAGCACAATTTTACAACTGGATTTAAATCTCGGAGGAACTAAAATTGCTCTAGTAGAGCGAAATGTGATACTTGGCTGACATATTAAGTGTATATAGACGTTTTAGACGAGGTTTGTCGGGACGGTGAGAGGATTTGAAACAAACAGCGGCCGCCATGTTGAGTTGAGCAGCCAGAGCGTCGCCTTTTCTAACTTCGTTTCTGTGTTTTTGTTTACACGTAAACCTTAAAAAAACCGGGACTTCATTCGAATTTGTCACTTTTATTAGGATGACAGTGGGCCACGGGGCCGGTTCGGGGCTCGAACAGCAGAACAAAGAGAGCCGAACGCTGGAGGTTGTTGGTGAGGACGACGAGAGCACCGAGCAGCTACAGAGCGAACAGCCGAGCACAAAGAGGGACGCAGATGAAGCACTGAGTCCAGTCGCCTCAACATCACCGAACCCGACCTCAACATCACCGAACCCGGCCTCAACATCACCGAACCCGGGTGCACTAAGCTCCCCCCCGTCTGTTACTGACCAGCATCACTTTCTCCGCTCCAGCGTCCGACCGCCGAGCAAGCGCCTCCGCAGAGACTGCATAGAACCCTCACTTAACGGTCACAGCAGCTCCAGGATTAAAGGTCAGTACAGCACAGTTCATCCTAAAACTTCCACTGCTTCATATTATCAAGTAGAGTCAATTGTATTTGTAGACCTCGTTTTGCAATAGGCATTGCCACACACCACTTTAGGACCAGCAGACCAAAAAAAACTCATCTGGAGCATGCCAAGGGTGACTGCTGCAATGAAAAATTCCCTACAGTACAGGGAGAACGTTTTAGAGGAACTCAGCGAGGACCTTCATCCTGAAAATGTATGCAAATCATACAAAACAAATGTACATGAAAATAAGTTATAACTACTTTCAACTTTGAATTACTTAGTACCTTGTATTGGGACTAGTATTAAAGTCGGCATCATCATCATCATCATCATACTGACCACTGATTACCTTGTTGGCTGGTTTTGCCCGATCAGTCGCTTCTGACTCTTGGGCAGTCTGTAGACTAATTCTGAACCCTAGAGCTTTACACAGTGATATTTTTTATGTAATGGTATATGGATGGGTGGGTGTAATGTTAGGTCACCATTACTTTCTACAACTCCTAGCGCTACGGTGAGCGGCCATCCGGCAACATCAAGTTTCAAACTGTGGAGTTCAGACTCTGTGTTTGTGTGCAGTGGAAAATCCCATTACGCCACCTGAGCCAATTCCACCGACCGCTGGCAAATCGAATAAATCTACTGAAACTAAAACTGGTTTATACTTCTGCATCGATTTGAGACAAGACAACGTCACCTAAACTACGCCGTTTTCCTTTTCTAGTTTTGTCTCAAGGTCTTCTGGGGTTTTTGTTGCTTTTGTGTTTACTCTCTGGTCTTAGCGACGAGCGAGAAAACTTGTTGATCGATTTTGATCTACAAATGATTTTAAAAATCGAACCGTAACCGAAACATTAAGGCATCGCCACCTACATGGAGCGAATACTTTATACAACCTTTTGCACTCCATTGCTTTGATTGCTATAGTGTTCTCCTTGGTGGTCTTCATCGGTACTTGATCTTGCGGTCTGCGTTGTTTCGACGTGCTACGTTCTCGGAATTCAGAACTATTAATCTCCAACTAGGAAAAAGCAAACGCAGTTCAGTGTATATGAGGGATAGGCCAGGGTTTTCTCACTGCTCCTAAGATTTAAGGTATCCAAGACCGTCCAACTGTGCTATTATCCAACACTTCTAGGTAAAGAGAAGAGGCTGTTGACGACATTTAGCGAAATGGATTGTGTAATGATCATTCTTCCTCAATATGTTAATTGTAAAAAAATATTGTTCAGTCTCTGGTTTTTACATATATATTGCTGGAAAAAAACAGTTTACGTTTTTAGTTTTGCATGCTTTATATTGTATGGGTAAACTAGAACAAGAATGACAATAAATAAACACCACTAATGTCTATTATTGTTAAGTAATAGTAGAGTGTGACTAGCCTCCTTTAAATAACTCACTTTGTTTTCAGGATGCACAGCTGGTGACATGGGGATTTGAATTTTATGTACAGTGATGTGGCAGCAACTTTTAATATTTCACAAGATTTAATGATTGCGTTAGGGCTGTCCACAACCAAGGATTTTGTTGGTCGACCAGTGGTCGTCATTTACTCCAACTAATCGACTAGTAGTCG
>JAOTRQ010000014.1:2383849-2398338 GCA_028565875.1 Hoplisoma paleatum | reverse complement strand
TGTGTGTGTGTGTGTGTGTGTGTGTGTGTGTGTGTGTGTGTGTGTGTGTGTGTGTGTGTGTTTTGTTAGTCAGTTGTACTGTGTAAAACCTTGATTTGATTTGAATACTATAGTTTTTGCTAGTTCAAGATATAATGTATTTGTTGTGTGTGTGTGTGTGTGTGTGTGTGTGTGTGTGTGTGTAGGTTCTGCACGGTGCTGGAGTATTGCGAGGGAAACGATTTGGATTTCTATCTAAAACAACACAAGCTAATGTCCGAGAAAGAGGGAAGATCGATCATCATGCAGGTCGTCAATGCCCTGAAGTACCTTAATGAAATCCGTCCACCAATCATTCATTATGATCTTAAACCAGGTATGAAAACACACACACAGGTGTGTTTAGATTTAAACACACACATACCCATTTCAGTACCAGTAGATGAATATCAGTTCTTAGACCTTGTGGTAGAGGACTGGCGCATTTTAGTCCCAACACCCAGGACCAGACTGTACTCAGTGGTTGGGTTCTCTGATTCTTGACATTTAATAACCAATCTGTAGTCTTTCCCATTGTTTTGGCAGAGGGGGGCGATGATGTCAGTTCATTTATGGGAGCCATGGTAACACTCCAGCCAAATATGCAAAGTAAACCCTCATTTAACTCCGTTTGGATGATTGACATTTTGAATTAAAACATCCATCCATCCATCATCTAGTTTTACCACCCGTTGAATCCACCTGATCGGGTCGCGGGTCTGTTGCAGGATAAAGAGAGAATTAACTTCGCTGCATGTCTTAGGACTGTGGGAGGAAACCGGAGTACCCGGAGAAAACCCACAGAAACATAGGGAAGAAAAAGCATCAGAATTTCTTGCTCTGGAATCGAACCCTGTGCTGTGAGGTGACTAAGTGCTAACCACTAAGCCACCATGATGCACAATATAAATAGAAAAAATTAAATTTTATATATATATATATATATATATTTCCTGACTAAGCATTGGTCTTAAGTTAATGTGATTAAAAGTTAAAGTGATTAAACAAGATTCCAATGCATAAATCTGATTATAATTCTGTCAAATCTTTTAATCTTTTTGAGAAATCATATCATGATTGTGAAGGGAGCAACATATTTATTGTTGTGATGTCATAGTATCTTTTTTCTTCCGTTTGACTCCAGGTAACATTCTGCTGGTGAACGGCACCGCGTGTGGCGAGATCAAAATCACAGACTTCGGTTTGTCCAAGATCATGGACGATGACAACTACGGTGTAGACGGCATGGAGCTCACCTCACAAGGAGCCGGGACCTACTGGTGCGTCTGCGCTTCATTTCCAAAATCTGATCAAGGTCACAAGAGACACGCTCATTCTTTCTTCATGTGATCTGTAGGTACCTGCCCCCAGAATGCTTCGTGGTAGGGAAAGAGCCACCCAAGATCTCGAACAAAGTGGACGTGTGGTCGGTCGGCGTCATCTTCTACCAGTGCCTCTATGGGAAAAAGGTAAGAGCACAGCTGTACTGTGAAATAAATCAGCCCTAAACAGAACAGAACAAACAAAACAAGGAAAAACAAGGGTTCTTCAGATTTTGTGTTTAAACTATTGTCTTCTGTATTTTTTTTTATTTTTTTTTACGCGTTTTCCATTTTTGGGTAGTCTTTGGACGACTAGCGATCTCAACAGTGTTTTTACAGAGTAGGTTGCCAGGTCTATGTCCAACTCATCGCTCCTTGGGAATCAGTGTGTATCTACGGGACTATTTCACATCTCCGATCAAACCTAGTTCATGTTTTTTGACTGTGGGAGTAAACCGGAGTCCAGAAAGCTCCCCCGGGTTGACTCGGGGCTTCTTGCTGTGAGGCGACAGTGTTGACCACTAAGCCACCGTGCTGCCCTCTGCTGTTAGTAGACCTCAAAATTTACTAGTATGAATCCACTTGTACTTGCAATAGTACAATCCGGATAAGAGCGTCTGCCAAAGGGCAGGAATTTCACTTTTGGTTTATTTTTATTTATGTATTTTGCAAAGGAAGCTTCCATCAGTTCATAAGGGTTATGCTTAATCCGAATTATAAACTCTCTCGGACACTAAACAACACTTTCTCCACCCCACCTAAAAAGCTATTTGAATATCTCTCATAGAATTGTGATATTCTAATCAAATAATAGAAATTTCTTTAATAAATGGGTTTAAATCATCAAATGTTTTTAATGTTTCATATTTAGCAGTAGCGTCAAACACATTTATTTATTTAGTGTTTAAGAGCTTTTTTTTTTACACTTGACGTAACATTCGTGACCGGAGACTGTCACATCAAACACGGTCATGGATCATTTTGTCTCTTTAATTTACCTTACCTGCGAGTGTTTGGACTGTGGGAGGAAACCGGAGCATCCGGAATAAACCCACACAGACACAGGGAGGACATGCAAACTCTGCACAGAAAGCCTTCTATTGAAACCAGCTTCCCCCCCCTCCCCCAATCATGTAGGTATAACTATTTATGATATTTGTTTAAATGTTTGTGTTACTCTTTGAGCGGTGTGATAGTGTATTAAAAAATAAATAAAAGTAGACGTTTTACACGTGAATTTCTCAGTATTTAACCAGTGAAACACACATTTATACACACACACACACACACACACACACACACACACACTAGACAAAGCACCGGACAGCAGTTATGGGTTAGATGTCTTTACTTTACTGATACTTGTACAGTAGCCCTGCTGATACGCTACTTTACTGTGGGTGAATTTGGAATTGCTGCCCCCTAGTGTGTGTTCACTGTTGTTTGTTTAATTGCATGGAATAACTCCTAATTACATCGTTATTGTCGATATGAAGCAACGAGCGTAATCTAATCGACTTATAGAAATTGCTAAAATTTGCTTAATGGGCTGGATGTGGCCCGCGGGCTGTAGTTTGCACCATCGCCATGTTTTATTTCAACTATACTTTGTTACTTACTTCTACTCCAACAATTGCCACAAATTACCATGTTAATTAAAAGTATTAGTATTATATGTAATAATATAATGTAATTATTTGTTTTCGTGTTGCTAAAATGATTAATGGTCTCATTTGTTGTCTATTTTAGCCGTTTGGACATAACCAGTCCCAGCAGGATATCCTTCAGGAAAACACTATACTGAAAGCCACAGAGGTTCAGTTCCCTCCCAAACCTGGAGTTTCACCTGAAGCTAAGGTAATCCTCTCCCTCTCTCTCTCTCTCTCTCTCTCTCTCTCTCGATTGATCGGGTATAAATAGAACAGAAAATTATTACATGGTTAGATCCCACTTTTCACAAGTGCTGCTACATTTTGGGTCTGTCTCTAAAATATGTGCACCATCTTGCTTTTAATTTAAAATCTTATTTAGAATTTTCAATATTCTTGTTCATTTAGCGATCAACCTAATCTGTAAAACTCACTCTAAAGGGCCTGTTTTATCTTGTATTCATTAAATTTTAGAGTAAAAGTGTTTTTATTTATTTAATCATTTGTACAATTAATTGAATCCTTGATTTACAAACGAATCTTTCGCTGCAGTCCCCAATTGTGATTAGAACGGAATTTGTTCTACAAATTGTTGTACGATTGTGTTTTATAAGTCATGACATCTGTCAAAGATAGGGTGGGCACCAAAATCCACATCTGGCTCGGATACATTCGAACGTGACAGCAGGTTTGGCAGTTTCAGACCATCCGCCACGTGTTGTGTACTGTTCTTGCACATGGGCTGTATTTTTGCCCTTTTTTTTTGAGGCACTCGTGGCCTGGTGGGTAGAGAACTGGGTTTGTTCGCCGGTTAATTACCACTTGTATGACATATACATTTTTATTATTATTCATTCTTGTCGCAGGCCTTCATTCGGCGATGTCTGATCTACCGCAAGGAGGACCGCATCGACGTCCATCAGCTGGCCAGCGACCCCTTCCTGCTCCCTCACATCCGCAAGTCAGTGGCCACGACCAACAACTCCAGCACGGCCGTCGCCTCCACCTCCAGCTCGTCTAACAGCAGTGCCTCGAACTGAGCTGCCTCCACCCATCCAAACTTGTCCGACTGGCGCAGAGAGAGTCGGGTTGGACACACGCCCAACTCTGCTCTGCTGACCCTGATGGAGAGCAAGAGAAGAAGAGGAGGAAGATAAATGATGAGGGACGCAGAAATGGAATGGCCTTCTGTAACCCATCTTCTCTCCCTAATATTTCGGATTTTGTGATGTGGGGAGGGGAGTCAGGGGGCGGAGTGATGCACAGCAGAAAGCTCTGTAGTGGACAGGAAGAAGATGAATTTACGAGTGCTCGGACTGATGACATGGACAGACATGCCCTGCACCCCAACACCCACACACAAACTACACACACATTGTTGATCCTCTCTCTTCTACTATAGCATCTTTTGTATAAGATTCAGCTGCTCGTTTCCTTTCCGTTTTGCCCTTTTCTAGTGCTCTTTTTGTCCCAGACAGATAAATGCATTCACGTCACAAGATTCAAACCAATTTCCACCAAGCAGCGCTGCTCCAAACAGCTTTTATTCAGTATAATGAAGTCTTAAGACTTTTTTTGTTGTGGATTTTTTTTATAACCATTGTATTGGTTGTTTCCTCCTTTTCTGTGACCAAAGGCAAGCACTATCCAGTAGGTGGTGCAGTTTACTTGATTTTTTTTTTAAATCAAAATTCATTTTTTTAACGGTTTACCACCTAGAAAGACTAGTAAATAGTTTAGTGATACTAACTGATGGCCCCAGAGTTGTTCGCTTATGTTCGAATTGGTTTCTTGCTTTTAAAAGTTTCTTCAATGCACACACAAGTTCATACAGATTCTCACACACGTACACATACACCCTCATATTTATTTCGGTCTGTTGAAATAACCGATTCCCGGTCCTGATTGTCTACTTTGTTGGGTGGGTGGGGGGAGGGGCTTACAAGAGTTTTAGGGAAGAAAGGGCAATGATCATTAAATGCAATTGGTTTAATTTCCACATGGTCTGGGCTGTTCTTTTTCTTTCTTTATTGATATATTTTTTAATCATTTTTGTTTATGGTGGTTATGTTGGTTGCACTGTTTCACAGGAAGAAGATGCCGCGTCTTTTCTTTTTGGAGTTTGCGCATGTTTTAATCTGTCTCTGTGGGTTTCCTCTAGGTGGTCCGGTTTCCTCTCACAGTACAAAAACATGGCTGCACTGTGGCTTAATGGTTAGCATCATCGCCTCACAGTTTCGGGTCTCTGGTAGGCCCTCCGGGTTGAAGTTCAGTGCGAAGTTTGCATTTCCTTACAGTGTCTTGGTGGGTTTATTCCGGATGCTCAGGTCCAAAAGAAATGTGCGGATCAAGTAGATTGAAGATAAAAAATTGTCCATGATTGTGTTCGATGGGACATGTGTGATGATCGTTTCCTGTCATAAATGTTACCTAAAGTGTAAAAACATGATGTTAAAATGTTATTAATCATCTAAACTTGAACATCTAAATATTTTTTCACACAGCAGAATTATATCTCTACATTTCACACAAATCCATGCAGCGAACACATTGTCATTGATGGTGGGCAGCCTTGGCTACAGCGCCTGGGGAGTCGTTAAGGGTTGGATGCCTTGCTCAAGGACACTCAAAGGACACCGCTTTGGTTAAATTAGTGCTACTGGTAAGTTATGATCAACAGTGGTGACCCCTTCAAGTCTGTTTTGTTCCCTTAAACAGGATGTTCCTTGTACTGTATATTACCCCACTGCCCCCAATGATCCAGAGGTGTGGTTGTTAACCAATTTTAGAGCAAAACAGACATAATTTACCACTAGAGAAACGATTTTCAGAATTTCCATATAATTAAAAAAATATATAATTAAATAACTCCACTGTGTGATTTATATGAAATTAATGAAGCTTCTGAATCTGGTTCCGGAATAAATTGTTAGTTTTGTTTAAACTAGTTTTTTGTGACCAATTTTAACCCACTAAGGCCTGGATTCAAAATCAAAAAAGAAAAATGATTCCCTGCTGGATACGAGTCCCGGGTAAGACAATCTGGGGCTTTCTGTGTGCAGTTTACATGTTCTCTCCCTACATGTCTGTCTGGGTTTTTTCTGGGTACTTTTATTTCCAAAGACTTGCAGTCAGGTTAATTAGAGAAGCTAAAATTGTCCTGTGTACGTGTTTGTTTTTCTAATATACAACATATGATCCCTAGACTGTTGGTCTGTTCAAGTGTTCAGTGTATTCACCCACAATGACCCTAAACAGGGTTAAGCAGTAGTAAAACCAAGATGATCGATGGATGGATTCTTCTTGCTTGACATTTGTCCTCCAGATGTCTGTACTTTCTCCAGATAATGTCTAAGCAGAGGTGAAAAGTGACACATTCCAGTTTACTCGTGTTACTGTAATTAAGTCATTTATTGTGTCCTTGTAAATTTTATTACTTGTAATTTAACATTTATGAAAGTTGTTAGTATAAAAGTTATTTGCTATATTTTAACAGACCCAGGTGAACCATTCTGACTTATGTGTACTAATCATTAAGTCTGCTTTTTATTAAGTCCAGACCTAAGATGTGTGGACTACTAAAGTTAATTTAATTAATGGTATTTAGTTAATATTAAGGTTTAATACCCAGCTTGTGCTGCATCTAGAGTTTTTTTACTTTACTGATTTTGCATTTTGACTGCTGTCATCATGCCATGACCTAAGTACAATCCTGTATAATGTTTTAATATACACCAGTCATGATCGTTTTCCATTGAGAGTTGTTGCTTCTGTCAGACTTCTCTCTGACAGGCATATTGCATGGAGCCGAAGTTTTGCTGCTGTGGTTCTATTATTAATTCTATTATGGGATGTCCTACTGGCACGACAGAACTGGACGATGACACAATCATTGCTTTAGAACTTCGAATTGACTTTCAGTCAAGGTCTGATGGCTTTTAAGCAATAAACTGGCTACCCTTCGATTCCAAGTCCAGTTCTTTTCACCAGGCTACAGCTGCCTCGAATTCTATACCAGTCCAAAGAGTTCTGGTTTTATTCACGATAAGCAGTAAGGTCCAACTCGTGCATCGTTTACCTGATGACCTGGTGCTAGGATTTACTGTAGGACACTCCACTTAGCAACAGGTTTAACAGCTGCTTTGTAGAGTCTTTTCTCTACAAAGCTGTTTTGATGTTTTATTACGTGGGCGGTCCGACTCCTTTAAGATCTTAATTCACGGCTGTTTTGACTGAACACTTCAAATTACTTCCAGATGTAAGGCTATAACTGACCGTTAGTTAAGGTAAAGCTGAAATTTTGCTGAAACAAAGTATAACTAGATTCAATATAAATAGTTTGAAGTGAGTTGGTCAGATTGAGTTCAGTTCTTCAAACTAAGAATGTAAGTCCTAGAACTATAATTAGTTAGATTGTTAAAAGAATATTAAATTAAATATGTTATTAGTTTGCACTTTTGGATGACTGTTGGCTCAAGTTGACCCAGGAACACTGCTGTTTCTTAGAATCAAACATGTTAAGCGGGCTATTGCTGCAAATACAGTAAAAAAAATGAATTATATATTAATAAAATGCAAAGATGTTGCTATTTAAAGTTCTAGGGACAACTTTTTTAAGTACAACACTTCAATGGAGAAACTTGAATTATAGCATAACACTGAAGTCTGGTTCAAAAAGGTTATACACTGAGTGATTTTAGACTAATGATAAGATAAAAGGTCTAAATGCATTCCTACTTTAACTTAGAGTTTGGATTCATAGAAGTGTTCAAATAAAATAAAGAGAAACAAAACCATACAACATTTTAAATGCTCTAACAGTGAAACCCTAACAGGCCATCAGTATACCCAAAGTGCTCTTTAAAAGATTATATGGATTATATGGCTGTGAAAATGTAAATAATTAACACAAATGATTACTTAGAATGATTGAGGTAAGTAATGGAATGAAAAAAAGATTATAACCTTTCGTTCAGAACGTTTCCCTTTGAAACAGATCATTATAATATCGACAATATTATCTATTGCTTGTGAAAATGTTATTTTACTACCCAAACATTCTGATAAGGTTTGGACATGTTTATCGTCTGTAAACAGCCTTGCCTTTCTTTTTGGACAAATGAAAGATCATTGCTGGATACAAAATAAAATATACTTTATTGATGTTTGTACACTGTCGAACATTGCAAAACAGTTAATGGTTTCTGTGTGATGCTAATGCTGCCAAAAACATTGTCCCAAACCATAAAAGTGTTTAATGAGACGCTTAGTTGGTGCAATAATACTTTAGTTTGTCAATTCCAGACTCAACATGACCAACATATGGTGCTTGTTCAGGGAATTGAATAAGGAATGCGCAAAACTAAGGGAATTACACATATGCACATTGAGACATAATGTGTCCATAATATCTGCATATGAACTCTTACAGGTTTTTTAAATGCAGTCGTCTACTGTACACGTGTCAGAGGGAGTGTTTTGAAGTCTTGAAGGGTGTCAGGATAAAATAATTCTGTAATATACACATCATAAACAGTCATTATACAATTTAAATTATGGAGAAATCTCAGTGTCATAAAGGAAATTCCACAAAACCCAAGGTGCCAAGCTTATGTATATCTATGTCAGTTTCTATAAATGTCATTATCGTCCGCATGCTCACGTTGGAACACTGGCCTCATTCTCTGATTGAGTTATAATCTGATTCGTGTATTGAAGTCTCTGCTGGGTTCAGTTTAGGTTGATGACGTGGAAACTATAGACTAAATGCAGCCCGCAGATGGTCTGTAACTCCCGGTGTTACACCAAATTGTGCAACCCGCCGAAATGTGTGACCATACTGGCTCCTAGTTCCAGTGCGTTGTAAATATTTTTTCGTTTGCCATTATCTGTAATGATAAACCTTTGCATCAGTACACACCACGTAGTTTATTAATATTCCTACTTACTGGAGCTGCTTTTTATAGTGTTCTGTCACACAGGAAAATGCAAATCATTTTAACTGTTTACAGTAAAAAAAATATATACAATTATATTTTCTTACGGTATATAAGACCAAACATAAGTGATCGGTAGATGGTTGTTTTCTTTGATAAAGTGCAGGTTACTCTGGGAGATTGTCGGTGTAAAAAAAACGACTTTTGTTTACAAGCCTGGTAAACTTTGTTTAGGCGCTCGTGCACGCGATTACAAACAGCGAGAGCGCGCTCTTTACGGTCACACATTTCGACGGCTTACAAAATTCGATGTAACACCGTTATGAATTGAATTATCAGTGCTTCGGATTCGCAACTGTTAAACAAAGCTTTTGTGGTTCTCAGTGTATAAAATATTTAATAATTTTAGCGTGAACAACAAATATTAACAAAGTATTTGGTATTTCTAAACCCGTCCACAAATGCTGAAACAATACATAAAAGTTCGGTTTGAAGATGATTCAATGGAAAAGAATCAGTAAAATTGAGTCTTTTTTGTGTATTGAGATTTTACCACATGCGTTTAATGTACAGTTAGCGAAAGTAAACAAGGAGCTTGTTTGAAAAGCGAAAAATGCAACGTTGTCTAAACTCTTTATTTAAACTAAAATTACTCGGTTTGCCTGTGTTTTAAAATTCACTTACTCGAATCATGGGTTATGTTGCCAGATTGTCATTTTTAACCCATGTCACTAAAGCCACTGTCTACTGGATTCCTCTTAACAACCAAGTTTACATATGACACAGAATGCGTAAACAAATTATATAACAAACTTCAAATCATTGTATATAGAGAATTCAACGAACAAATTAGATTTTTTTTAGAAAGATTCATGCGTTCAATGTCAAGTCAAGAAAAAGAATAGTGTTGCCAGCCTTCACCATGCGTTTTCTTTGTAAAAACGGGTACTTTTTTAATCTGGCAACCTCGATGTCGGCGCATCGGTTAAGGCTTAAACAGTCTGAGCACTCACACACACATACACACACTCACATACACATACACACTCGCTCGCTCGTGTACGCTTCCCGGTGCAGTGTGTGTGTGCGGTGTGTGTCTCTCCTGCAGCTTCTACAGGAGAAAAGTCGCTGGAAAAGTTTCTCTTTTGTCTCAAGTTTGCGCAACAACAGCGGACATGACTGACCAAAAGAAGGAGGCAGATGTGCTACATCTGTGCAGATGTGCTGTATATTTCTTTCTGTTCTTCAGCATGAAAACGAAGCCTGCTCTCTCAGGTGAGAAACAGTTTTAAAACTTCATTATATTTCTGCTCAGTTAAGTGAACACCTATCAGCTTTAGCGATGCTGAGGAATGCCACTAGAAGTCCAAAAGTTTGAGTGGAACCAGATGTGCCTGTAAGGGGGCTATAGGGGGGAGGGGACTTCTCACTCTTTGGGGTTCAGGCTGCCACACACTGTTTCCTACTGTACTGTAGTGCAAGTGTCTGCATTAAATGTATAAACATTTGTGTTTCAAGTATATGTTGAAATGAAAAGAAATGCTCAGTTGACTTGAGTAGCCCAAACCCAACAGACATTTTAGAAAATCTTCAGCCATTCTAGAATATCTTTCCCTTATACATATACAGAGGTATAGTACAATGAAATTATTTTTGCATTTGATTTTGCATATCCCAGGTCGTTTGGCACTCATTGAGCAGAAAGCATTAGAGCCTTGCTCATGGGCCCAACAGCGCTTGCATGGCAGACCCAAACCTATGTACTACCTATAACAAGCACTACTCGTGTAGCTTAAGTTTCTTTCTCTATTTTTATATTTTATTTGGTCCTGTTTGCATGTCAAACCTCAGTTCTCTTTACAGTTTATTTAAAATATGTTTATTTATTGGGTCCTGTTCTCTGTATATGTACAAAAAGTTTTACAAAGTACACTAACGTAATCTATTTTGGCTAACCATAAGTCAAAAACTTGCAGTATGTTGTTGAATTTGACGTCTTGTAAAAATGTGCTTCTCCTGGTTCATGAAATGTACAGTTTCAAAATAAAATAAAATAAACACTTTATTTTAACGATAACAATTCATTAGACATACAGACAGATTCATTTGATAACTGTTTATGGCTGAACTTCAGTGGTGTTTTGCATCAGCACAGCTTTTTTACTCATTGGTCCACCCAGGCGTGTTTTATGGTATGTTTGTGGCAAATAACCAAATATATTTTTTGGCTATCTGATGCATTGCTGGAGATCTGTTGGTCTGTAGTGTCAGAGAACTTTACATATTTCACAAGATGAGACAAAAATGAGCAATACTAGTAAACATGTTGGACATACACAGAAAGACATTAACAAACGCTGCTGCATGAGTATTACTGTACTAAACAATCAATCCCTTTTGCACTAAGACTCATGACATTCTTAGCTATATCACTGCCTGGGTTATGATTTTAAGAGAATATCACTTGGTCACTGATGCTCCACTGTTTGTACATCATCACCACATAAAGATCTTCTTAAATCATCTTAGCTCTGGCCAAAAGGTGGAAATCAGATGGACTTAAATCTAAGCTAAACCCTCCTCCTGCCTTCACTGTTTCCAGCTGGATTATGGAAGTTTCTTTAAAGATCATACATTTTAAGTCTGGCCAACTTCATTTCATCCCCTTTATTTACTGAGTTCTTCAAGTTTCCCTGAATGGTGGAATAATATCCATCCATCTGTTCGTAAGTGTGTACCTCCATCCATCTATTTGTATATATACCACTGCTGAGAAATGTCCTATTTCATACAGAACTATACAGAACTTATACAAATGAACTATACAAAACTTCTTAACTTTGAACTTTTCAGCAATACCTAGATAAAAAATGAGATGAAGGTGAGAACTAAGTGAACCTCCAGACAAAACAAGGTTTGTCACTTATGTAAACAGAGAGAAGTGTGTTGGCTTGTGGACATTTCCTCAACTACTGGGCTTGGTACAATTCTTGCAGGGATTTTAAACAGTCATAACAGATGTTATCACTATTGGAGGTTTTTTATAGCGTGCTGTTGTCTGCTGTTGTTCGCAATTTTTACTTTTCCTTGAGTCACTATTGGGATGATGTACTTTTGAAAAAAGTAGCCAGCAAAATTCAACACTGGAGTAAATAATCTAATTCTCCAGCCTTTCGGAATATTGGATAACAATGTGTAATATAGCATGACTTGGTAAGGTATTTTATGATTCAGTCTGTTTTCAGTTTAAACTGCTTCCTTTTTCAACCAAAAACAAATGGACTCATAGTTTTGGTCTCATTTATAAAGGATCCCAGCTGTAGACCTCTAAATTAAGTACAGTCTGTTAATCACCAGGTATGCTGTTCTTCCATGATTTAATAATTAGGTCATGTCTTCATCCAGAAGTTACTAGAAGAGTGTTACTGACTCGCTTATGCACTGTGGTTAGGACCAGCATCAAGATACTGGGAAACAAACAGCTGACGGGTTTTCCTGTGTTGCTTTTTATGTTTTCAATAAACATCATTCATGAAACTCGTATAAAACACCCAAAGAGTTCCTACTGTTGGGTCCCTGAGCACGGCCCATAACCATTAATTGCTCAAAATGGTGCTCCATTGTAAGTCGCATTGTATTAAGGCTTTTGCTAAAATGTATTATATTACTATCACAAGCTAGGCTATATGACCAAAGTATGTGGATACATTTTTTTTCTAGAACAGACCTGAGCATTTTATGGCCCCTGGGCCCTTTGGGCATCTTTGTCCAACCCGCAGTTTGTTTGACCTAAACACAGATTTATGCTCTGCATGCAATAAATTTTAAAATAAATTTGTTGCTTTTATTTTGAAAACCATGGCATACTATTGTTAATGAAACAGTGATGTAATGCTTGTTTTTATTTTATAAACCGTTTTTTACCTTTACTACAATTCAAACATTAACATAAATGTGTACAGAATATTTTTAACTTTCTTATTACCAGTAACAGCTTGTCAAAATATATAATTTAACACTTTTGACTACAAGAGGAGAAGACTAATATTGATCATAATTAAGTTCATGTTCTCTTTGGTTCGGCCCTCTAACACAGTTTCGAATTTTTCATGTGGCCCCCTTTAGAAATGAATTGTCCAGCCCTGCTTTAGAACTTCTTCAGGATTCATTTCTGTCCCCATGTGACTTTTCTGTTGCTGAACAAATGTTGTCAGTAAGGAAAGTTTAGCGTCTGGTGTGGAGAAACTCCATCGGTCTGCTCAAAAGCCATTAAAAGTGGAACAGTGGTTGTAAGCCAGGGCTTATTCAGGCAGTCTGAATGGGAACAGAGTCTCTCTAATACTCTCGAAAGTGGTATGGAAATGCAAATGAAGTGTGCTGTGACTTTTGCACACGACAAATTAAAAAAGTAGTAATAGTATCTTAAAATGTTCACACATTTGTTCTACACTTCTATAAGATTAACTTAAGATGAATGCACCATGGTTACTGGCACCATTGCTTTGTGGTACAACAAGTACAAGGTTCAGTGTGGTCTACTAAAATACTTAAAAAATATATACACACTAACAAGCAGGTACAAAGTTGGATATCATTATGTAAAATCATTCAATTCTATTGAATTTTACATACAATCTTGTATATGTTGTGCAAAAAAGAGACTTTGTGCATAAAATCTAAGAAATGTCTTTCACCCCTGTGCTTGTAACACAGGTATTAGGAATTATTCACAATAATGCTTCTGTAGATGAGCAACTGATTCAGAAGAATCAACTGAACCGGTTCATCTTACTGACTGCCTTAAACTAAATCAGAATTACCATCACTAGCACAAACATGCCTGTAGGGGGGCCAAATCTTGTAGGAACAGTCATGCTCAGATGGGTCTCCTGATCTAGTGTCGTACCCACTCCAAAGAACAGACAAAATGATCGGACAGTCCTGTCGAAAAACACAAGTATAAATGGACATTCAGAGCTGATGTGTCTTCGTTTGTTCACCTAGTTCGAGCGTGAAAACCCTTTTTGCCATATTTAAGTTTCATCCATTCATGTCTTTAAATACTCATTTTAAACATTTGTAAAAAAAAAAAATCTGATTGTTGGAAAACTGGTTATACAGACCGTTGTTTAAATTGTCATTCCAGAATCTGAGAAAAACATTTCCACACCATTGAAGATGAGAGCAGGTGAGCACAGCAGCACACAGTGGGAAGATTTCCGGCTCTTTGTGTGTTTACTGCTGCTGGATCTAGTTTATAAATGTTTATAGAAAATGTTTACTGTTCTACAATGCAGTTGCTGTTGTTGCTCATGGTGTTGAAGGGCAAGTGTGTACTTACCATGGTGTTTGTGGTGTACAAAGCTGCTACAGTCTGTCAGATTCAGTAATACTTTGACAAATGAATCATTTCGTTTAATTACATTTTAAATTACAATATATTCAAATTTATTCTTTTTATTTTCATAAACTAATTTTGCAGGTGATGGATAAAGGACCACAATAATAATAATAATAATAATAATTAGGGCTGTCCGCAAATAATCGATTATTCGTTGGTCGAC
>JAOTRQ010000014.1:2356480-2373851 GCA_028565875.1 Hoplisoma paleatum | reverse complement strand
TGTTATGTTGTCATATGACCACTAGGTGGTACGGGCAGTGTCTCCATATGAGGCCAAAGAGTAAACCATTTTAAAAAAAATGGGTTAAATGGAGCATGAGAACCAGAAATGTAATGTCCTCATATGAGGACGCAGGGTCTCTTGAGGTTAGGACAGATGTCCTACACAATCTGAGACAATTTCTGCATCTCAAATTCACCTCACAAGTTTTTTAAACTATAGAAACTCCCAAAGTAAACCCACACAGAAAAGATTCAAACCTCTCCAGGTGGGAATCGAACGACATTATTTACTGTTGGGCAACACTGCTAGCCACCTGCATTTGTTTATTAGACTTCTGTGGTTAACTATCACTACAGCAGATCTATGCTTGGAATCCTGACTTGGAGTGGTAATTTTAAGCCGAATGCCTATTCTGACACTACCCTATTAATCCATGCTTATATGTGACACCCAATGGCAGCGCCTGGTATTTGACCCTAGGGACCTGGCTCTTGGAACACAGAGCCACATGCTTTTATTGTTCACAGATCATTTGTTTCTGGATCGGTACATACCAGGAAAATTCCGGAGAATTTGCATGCACGTGTGTAATTTGCACGCACGCACACACACGCGCACACATACAAGCTTTTCACAAACAAAAATTGATATGATTTTTTAATATTCTATTTACTGATGTAAATATTTCCGATTAGTATTCACTCTTTTCAATTAGAAAGTAAGTACAATTTGGGAAGTAAACACAAATAACGATGGAACATATAAAATAAAGAGCGTGAATAAATTACCGCTAGCCACTGTTCAAGTAGCACTTTGTATTGCTTCTGTTTCTCCTCTGCAATTTTCTTGTAGCGATCTTTTTCTTTCAGCGGGAGTCTCTGCCAACGGCCACCGATCTCAGTCATGCGCTCCTTCATGGGTAGATGGTTAAGCTCCCCACTAGATAGCATTTCCTGGGAGAATTTCTGATAGCCGTTCCTAAGAGCAAATGCATCAGACACACAAAGATGAAAAAGTCTGCATACAGAAAATAACTGCTAGATTCTGATTTTGACAAAATATGAGTGTCTGAAAAACTGCTTTCAAAAAGCTGAATTAGTCCTAGACTTCATCTGAAATCGGATACTACTACTCGATTGGTTATGTTGTGAGTTCTTTTAGAACAAAAACATGCAGGCACACAGTTGTGATGTCACAGTTTCTGCTTCACTACTTTTACAAATCGGACAGCGCTTCCTCAACTTGCTCTTTCCACTGCAAAGGCCTTTACAGCTTCAGTCGATTTATAGGATAAATTACGGGACTGACGTGTGCTGTGTTTGGATACTTAAAAATAACTGTCTGAGGAGTTTGTCTTGTGGGTACTTCACAGTTAAAATTATCACATGAGGTCACAGACGTGACAATCGCAACAACAGATGTGTTTCAACAACCAAGTATACTCTCTACATAGGGAGCCTTTTACTTCATTCAACACTCGCTCCTGACAGATGCAGGCTGTTCCAGATTTTAGATACCTTACAATCGTTCCTAGTAGAACATAGTACAACTTTTCTCACATAAACAACCCAAGAGTAAAGTACTAAGTCATTTTCAAATGTTAATAAATAGCCTTTTTAGATAGAATAGATTTTATACAAATGTGTTCACAGCGTTCAGTCCATGAAGGGGTATGTTAGTTATCAGCGAGAATTTGTAATCGATTCTTAGGCCACAGCTAAGAATTTTATTCATTTTTTATGATTATAATTATAAATTGTTATGCTTGGGCAGTTTGAGTCTCTGTGGAAATATAAGTATATAAATATAAGTAATGTAAATTTGAACATCACTAATAATGCTGCGAAAGAAATTCTGTATATGACAAAAAACGAATATTTAAATCACAATAAGAATCAAATAATTAATTTTATAATGTGCAATTTGTTTTCCAATATCTTTGCACCCTGTCCTAAATCAGACACGCTACCTGCTCACTCGTACAGCTCTGTGTAGTTTCTCAAGAAAACTCATTTACTGTTTAATACAGAAAGCATTAACGAGAATCAAACTTACGAGGGTGGTTTTTTGGGCTCCCCTTCAAACTTCATCTTTTTCCCTGATGCAAGCAATGGAGCTGGAGAACGCATTTCACTCAGATCTCTCTGATGAGAAGAAAGAAAAAGAAAACACAAATGCTTTAGACTGCAAATCCAGCCCTGGGTATTCTCGTACTCTGTATCTTAGATTCTCATTGGCTTTAACTCGACTACACACTCATTTACTGATGATTCTAACCTTATTGCAACATTCTTCTTCGTACAAGCTACAGGAGTGTGACAGGTCTGTATATATATACATTTATCTTTGCTGAGGGCTTAACACTAAGTAAATGGAATCAAAACAAAATAAACTGTTTGTCTATTAAATCAATAAATTAATCTTTGTGGCATTCTCACCTATGAATGTTTTGTATCTGTTAGGTATTGCAAGCTTTTGTGCGTACCTAATTTCAACAATTGCAATAAGCTTCAAGAGCTTTTTATTGTAAGATTTTTTTCATTCATCCGTACAATGTTCCAGCTATGAAAATGATTTGTCATTTTCTTGGGTATTTAGCACTACGTACGTGTTAAAATAGTGAAAGGTGAGTGGAAGCATTCAGACGACAGAGCATCATCCCCGTTTATTTAGTCCGGGTGTGTGAGTTTGGTGTTTCTAGTCTAACATCTAGAGTAGATAATTCCGTTTTGCTGGATTGTTTATAGTTAAGATAAAGAGTTTACTATTTTATTTTTGCTAATTGCAAGCAATTTGATGCACTTGGTGTATCTTGTTACACACTAAAAAACAATGTTAATAAAGTTCTTTGTTGCAAGTTGCTCTGTATTTCTTTCTTTTTTGTTTGTTTTCTTTAATGTTAATAAGGATATAATGTGGTGCATATAACATAAGTACACCTAACACCATTGTTATAAGTCTTCTAAAAATTTTATACAAATTCTACTATTTATAGTCGTGACAGAACGTGGGATCGTGTACAAAGGATTTCTTCGGTCATTGGAGTTAAAACAGCGAGAAACCGTTAAGGCAGTGCTTCACAATTTTTTTTCTGAGAGATTAGAAAGCAACTGAACTCGTTCATTAAAAACTTCTTCTTGCCCTTATTTTATACATGTTAAATATCTCATACATTGTTATGAGCAAGTATGATAATTGTCTTTCATGGTTATGGAGCACACATGCAAAACAAAACAGGAAGTCGTGTCACATCAGCTGTACAGTTTAGATTTTTACATTTGTATGGAATAATGTTTAAATCTGATTTAATAAACCAATAATTAAAAAACAACAACAATGACTAAAGTGACAAATCCCAGCATTCCCTACCTCATATCTTTTCTGGTCCTCAGCAGCCTTTTTGATCCACATGAGCTTCTCTTTCTTCTCCATTGTGATCCATGTGGTTTCCATGGCTTTCTGCGCCTTTGGTCGGTCGTTCTAAGAAATTACAATTATATTACAATTCAAACATCACAAACACAGGTGTGATTAGTCTAAAGGTATCAAAGTATTTGTGTATTTAATCCTGTAATTCAAGATATAGAGCAGATGCAGAAAATGATAAAAATGCTTATATATATATTATTAAGCTTTTGGTTGGGTGCTTTGCTAAAAACCACTCATATATCTCATGTTCGTTTTGCACCTATTTGGAGGACTTATGACCTTAACTAGCAACCTCGTTTATGAGATGCATACGATTAACGCATGCGCTTGGTGCCACTCAAAAGAATACAGTTTACAGAATACTGTATACAGAATACAGAATACAGGAGGGACTGGAATGAGACAGGGCGGGGTGCAATAAAAATTTCAAAATAAAACTAGATGTTCAGAATGTCTAGCACTTATCGTATATTCTAAAATGCGTCTTAATAAAGACGCAGAAAAACAGGTTTTGACTTCTCTGAGAAGACTAGCAAGACATATCATGGCGTGACTCTTACTTTACATCCGACCTACCTTAAATCTTGCCAAGTAATCCCCAATAACACTGTGTTGCCAAATTTCCTGTGCATTCTTGGGTGGATCTGGCAGTTTATTTTGCTCTTCTTTGCCTCGTTTGTTGGACTCTGCTTTCAACACCGACTCCAGATTCTTGTATTTTTCCTGTAAATTAGAAGAGTTACGCTTTCAGGAAAGTATCACATTGTTTATGCTTTAGCCACTTTTCAAATTGCTTGACTAAGAAACAAAAAGAAAACAAATACAAATAACTTAGACCCGCTCTACCTGGGAATCAAACCTAGAACATTCTTGCTGCCAGGTGACAATGCAGGCATCAAAATAGTGCATTACTATGGTCCCAGTATGTATGTGAATATGTAACTCGGTAAGTCACAGTGATATTAATGGTAAATAAATGATAAATAAATACGAGGATTCCACCAGAAATAGGATTTATACAAATATTACATTAACTACTAAACTACTAATCAGAAGGGTGCTTCGTTAAGCCTAAATAATTGCCAGTTGCCACTACTGGAAGCTTGAGCAAGGTCCTAAACCATCAATTATCTGCAGGTCCTTATGATCATATATAAGCATCTTGGACACTACTAAAAGAATGTAGTTCATGTACCTCTTTTCCCCATAAAGACGAGATTTGACACATCCAGTATTTCAACAAAATTGATTTGACGATCAGAACAGTTGCTGGTGAAACTTTTTTGAAAAATGTTTGTCTTCAAGTAGTCGTGTAATATCTGACCAAACTATGATTGTAAGTCATTTATAAATCACTCATGGGTGTTTTTTAAAGCAAATATGTTCCGTGGGTTGCCCTAGTAACATATGGGATACTAAAAGATGGTGTCCAGGGGAAGAGGAAGTGAAAACTACTAACTTTTCACTATGTATTAACATATAAAACTAAGACTGTGGGTTAAATTTGTGTTACCTTTTTCTTTTCAGAAAGGTCATTCCACGTGCGGGCCAAGAGTCTAGTGAGCTCATGATCAGACAGGTCAGGCCTCTCTTGCTGAAGCTTTGGCCTCCTCTCTTCAGCAAAGATGAACATGGCTGAGACTGGCCTCTTGGGCTTCAATGTACTAGCCTGCAGAAATAATTTTTTTTTAAAAAGTTATTCATGCTGAAATGTATCTATATTAATAATAAAATGCACTGCAGTCTGTATGGCTTCATTTACGGATGAAAGAATTCACCCCAGTGGTGACGTGCTATACAATGTGAACGTACCTTTGCTTTTGTGTTCTTTTTACTGGCGCTGATTCCACCAGCTTTTTTAAAGCCTGCCATCTTCTGTTCTGCCAAGATTCGCTGTTGCTCTTCCTCGGAGATGCTCTACAATAGTAAAAACTTTGAATCAAAGAAAGCTGGGACAGTACGTGAACCGCAGATAGTGGACATGTTAGCAGTCCGTGCCGCCTCAATGAGTTAGTATAAACTGAGGATAACAGTGTTAGCTTGGTAAATAAAGGAGGCATGGCACAATGAGAAGGAGAAAGTCTCATTTAACACAATGGACATGTTGAAAAACAACAATAACAAATTTTGCATTTGATTTGCTTTTCTAGTCTTGTTCCCAATGAGAAAGAAGAAAGCAGAGGTAGGGAGTAGGCAGCTCACTACGTTTTAGAGAGACCATAGAATAAAATTCACATTTGTGAGTTTAAAAACAAACAAGAAAACAACTTACACAGAGATATCGGTTCATCTCTACTTCATATTCTTTCTTTTTCTAGAAAAAAAAAAGAAAATACAAGTCATAAATAGATTCAGAGTTGGAATTTCAACTGTGTTAACGTTAACAAACAATACTTTCATATTTAATGTAACTCTTGGATGCCCAATTCTGATGCAAACTCCCGTCGCTTTAGGCTGACGGATGTGCCAAGTAGTTCAAACTCAGAGCCCACAAACACCCTCCCCCCAATGCACTCAGAAAACATACACATTCATAATAAATAAACTGTACTGTATACACGGTGGCCTACATGATCTTAATCATCCTATCCTCTTCTGATCAGTGCCAGAGTTCTTATCATCGCGACCTGTATGGTGTGGCAGGAAAAAATTATCCAACTCCGGGAAAACATCGGCAAGGATGGATTTGTGGTGGTTAAAACTGCCTTTCACATTGTTGCCCGAGCCCAGAAAATGACACATTTTCCAGTCCACAACACCACTATGAGCAAGTCATAATGTGACATAACAGTTTATATATTATGGGACTGTAAACATAAGCGACCTGATTTGAGAAAATGACTCGCTGTCAAAACGTTACACAAAACCTTCTCAGTATACAACAATATATGATACCGAAACTGGTGCAGAGTGCAAAACTAAGAAAAATACACTCAAATAAAGGTGAAAATGGCCATTAAACATAGTTGGTTGAGGTTTTGAAAATATGAAACCTTTGTAGAAGTGAATCAGAAGGGTTTTTTTGTTGAAACTGGATTATAATTTTAGATTTGAATCTTGTTCATAAATAAAAGCAAGGCTTTGTTTTAAAGGTTCAGCTGAAATAAAAAAACACACTGAAACTCCTCTATCAAACAATATCACAATATAAACGTGGAGAACCAGCTCACGTCAGCCCCCTGTAATACCCCAAAGCATCTCTGCATTTCTTAACACATCACAGCATCAATTTTATCTCAATTTTCTAACAAACCTTGAAAGGTTTATTATTATAAAAAGCACACAATATGTTTGCTCAACTGCTCATAATCATGTTCAGCCAATCTTTATTTTTGGACAATATTTGTCCAAAACTGTGTCTTTCAGACATGATTATTCAAGGACTACAGGCCATTTGTGAAAATCTTAACTTGTTCATTATACACTGCCAAGAAAACATAACCAAAGTATTTAATAATCATTTCTGGGTGCATCTCGTTGGATGACCAGTATAATTAAAAAAACCAAACATGATTGCAAACAATTTTAATTGCAAACAGCTTATTTCTCATGTTGGCAAAAGAACCACTTTTTAGATGCGATCACATGTGTGTAGCCATTGTTATCTAGATATTCTTGTGTGATTGTCCGACCTGTTCACAGCGTTTCTGATAAGCATCTTTTTCATTCTGTTTGAGGAGTTTCCAGCGCTGGCTGCACATGACCATGCGCTCAGTGCTGGGAACGTCTTTCATCCCAGACATCAGCTCGGCACAGAACATCGAGTAACCATTCCTGAAGAACGTACAGATGGAAAAAGAACTAAACAACATATCAAACGTTTGAGCTACGATAAACAAATCTAGTTAGTACAAGTTCAATACCAGCTTTATACAGCACAAAACGACACTGATAATAAATCTAGATCATGGTTTGTGGTTGTTTGTTTAATCATGTTTTACACTTTTAGTTACATTCATGACAGACACGTTGGAGATATTCATCCTGGTAGTTCTAATCAGTTCACAGTTCACACAGTCATGAAGGATTTGCCATCACCAATTGAACTAACTGTGTTTTTAGACTGTAAAAGGAAACCGAAGCATTCAGAGTCAGCCAGCAAAGACATTGGGAGAGCATGCAAACGCCAAACAAAAAGGACCAGGACCGTCCCACCTGGGGATCAAACCCAGAACCTTTTTATTCAGAATTTACTAGGAAATGTATGTATTTATTTATTAATTTGGCTTTAAGCGCTATTTAATAAGTCGCTTAATGGCAGAACTGTGTACAATATGTTTGTCTTATTATCTTGTCTTGGTCTTTATGAGCCAGAGCACTAGATTGCAAAGAAAAATAGCAATAAATAAACAAGCAAGTAAACCAGTCAGACTAGAAGCCACCTGGAAAAAAAAGACTTATCTAAAGCAAATGAAATACTTACGATGGGGGTTTGCCTGGCCGACCATCGAACTTGTCTTTGAGCTGTCTTTCAGCTTTGGTCAGAGTGTTCTTGACGATGTTTTCTTCGGTCAGGTTTAGATGAGGGTGCTGCTGGATAAACTCCCGCATGATTTCCTGCAAATATGCAACAATCACGAGATTAAAAATGAAGTCCATTATGTATAGGCTTTGAAAAGTATTTTTTTCTTGCAATGCAATGTAATTCCTTATCTAGACTTCGAATCCTTTAATGCTTCCACAGAAGTTTAGTTAGAGAGAACTTGCTATGTCCAATTATCATCGCCTGTCTGTGTTGGAGTTTTCACATAATGCTGTACGGTGTATAAAAGCCCCGAAAACAGACGTTTGAACCACAGAGAAATAAATGTGCACTTGCCTCATACTGTTTCTGTTGCTCCAGAGATTTGTTTATCCACTTTAGTCTCTTCTTGTCTGGCAGTTGTGTCCACTTCCTCCCCAGACTGTCCTTGATGTCTTTGCTGGTGCCCTAAGACAAAAAAACGACAACCATCCCCATTTTATTTACAATCTTGTTTAAAAACTGTATTTTGGCTGGTTGGAGAAAATCTCACAGACTGAAAATAAAGCATAATAAGTCATTACAACTTACAGAAGGGTGAATTTTAAGGTAAGCCTTTTTCTCATGGTTGTACCACAGTTGTTGGGGGGTCAGTGGTTTCTGGGGCACGATGGATCCTTTTTTACCCGTGGTCTCCAACAGGTCTGGATGATCCTCCCTAAAAAACACACCGATTTAAGGCATGTGATGATTAACAAAAACAACTTAAACTTAAATTATGCAGTGGAAAAAGTCGGATCATCCTTACCTGAATTTCATCATGTTAAGTTCAAAAGATTCTTTTTCTCTGAGAAAATCATTCACATATTTTTCCTGCAAAAAAAGTCACATTAGTAAGCAAAGCAAGTAATGCACAATTTTCAGATAAAGACATATATATACACTTATGATATACACTTTTAGTTCTGATTTTAGTCTTAATTTAAGACTATTAAGCCTTTTATTATGGTCAAGGCCAGTACACAGAATGTCCATATCACATAAAAGTTACATTTTGTCGTAAATAAAGTAATTTTTTTTTTTTGGACAGTTGACCACGAACCTTTTTACGGTCTGGAAGTTCTTTGTACTTCTTTGAGAGGATCTTGGTAAGGTCCAGGTTGCTCATCTCTGGGTGAAGCTTCGCATACTTTGCTCTCTTTTCCATGAAGAAACGGAAGTAGGGTGTCAGAGGCTTTTTGGGGAAGTCCGGATGTTTCTGTTGAAAGAACAAACCCACCAAAATCATTACCAACTGAAACAAAAAAACATCTGAAAATAAAAGTAATAAAATATTTAGTGTAAAAAGCAGTGTGTTTGGGTTTTTTATTGGTTATATGGGAAAAACAGAACAAAAACAATTTCTTCAAAGTAACAGACATTAGGCTAGACCTAAATCAGGAAACATTTAGTTTGATACAAATGTGTATACGGCGACAGCACAATGCAACTGTACAGAGGATTATGGTTGTCGGAAGGAGTACGCAGGTGTGTTTTTGTTGCTGCTATCTGATGGACTATAATGAACTATTTTGTTAGAAATTTGGTTAAATTACTTTGCTTTATTGTCGACTTCTGTAATACAATCATTATGCAGTCGCACCTGTAGCCAACCAATCCAAGCTTGCTCCCTTTTTACACACATCTCTCAGACCACAGCCGGCGAGTGAGGTCCCACCACTTGCTTTGTTATGTCAGTTTTTAGTGTTGAGTTGTTTAATCACCTTCTTAATCTCAAATTTTGTGGGATATGCTGAATAGTGTTCAAATTTTATCTTTGTTCCCCATGTCAAATCGATCAGAAGCATCACAAGTATTAAATAAGTATTAAACTTATTTAAGACACAATTGTAAATATTTTTATTGCATTTTTATAGAGCCAATAAATATTAATAAATAAAAACTGTCAAGGGCACTTAAGTTAGTGAAAGGCACTATATAAATCAAACTTATTTTTACAAAAACAAATATTTGCATAATACACCAGATTACCTTCAGCTTTTTGCCTTTGTAAGGATTCTTGATATAGTCTTGTGCATCCACTATAAGCTCGGTCAGTGTGCGGAACTTGCGAATCTAAAACACGAAACAAATATAAGGTCAATAAATATCTCGGTCATGTATAATGCAAGGCTATTCCTTTGCTGCATAAACCAGTGCGGTTTTAAGAATCCACTCACCTCTCTTGAGACCTCGAGCCATTTTTGTTTGCACATCTCGGCCGAGTATGTGTTAAAGGCAACCTTCTCCCAGTTCAGATGGGCTTCGGTTGTCTTATACTTGGTTAGGTCTTTTTCTGGCAGGTTTACTTTCATGGCATCCAAGAGTTTAAGCAAATCATCCTGGGCCCAAACTGCTGTAATAAAAATATTAAGTAGATATTTACAATTTGAAGCTATAATTTCCTCGGTCAATGTGAATTCAAATAATTTTATTTAAAATGACTGCACTACATGAAAGTAAATTCTGTGTTACCTTGCTCTTTGCTTGTAGAATCCATTTCTCCATTCATTTTTGAATATAACTTCTGGATAAACACAAAAAAGAAATGGTAAGAAATACTATGCGCATGACGAGCCATAGTTGTATACATTTTGTATATGCAACAGAACTTATATAAATATATTTATATAATTTATACACAGTTAAAATAGAGATTACAGTAACAGTAAGATAAAACGTCACAGACAGTTTTCTGTGATGATTGGGATTAGTTGTTCCATTTTTGCTCACAGTAAAGTTTTCAACTTATCACATAGCTTTTCCTGGCACTGTAATATCTGGGCATTAAAAATGTAAAGATAGTTTAAGAAAAAGTAAGCAAAGAGCCCAGTATAAATTTAAAGTTGTACTTTGTTTTATATGCCTTCTAACTACATAGTTGACATTAGAATTAGTAACACCAGCCAATAGCTGGCATACCATTATGATGACCATCTTAATTAATAATAATTAATAACGGTTACATAAAATCATTTCACATGTTAAATTATTACAAGTCACAATGTACTTGTTCCATGACTATAGTTTAACTTGACTTTTCAATATTTGATGTTTTGTCTTTAAATACCCCAGATACACTAAATGTGGATTAATGATAGCTGCAATGTGCCAAGGTTCAGGAGAAGAAAATGGAAACATTTGCATTTAAGTTTGCATTCAAACCGCTTTCATTTTACTACATACATAATTAAGAATGTGCCTAAAACAGTATTGTTTACATAAAATAATATTCTGTGACTAAGTTGTTCCTAACTACACAGAGCCATTGTCCAAAGAGTAACCATCTGAAAATTCAGTTATAAAAGTACCCTGAAAAAATGTGTGCAAATATCTCAGACCTTTGGCTTCCCAGTTACATGTAATCAGTTTTAAAACAATATTATATATTTTAAGTTTATTTAAATTAATAATTATGAAACTTTTACTTTTTCTAAACATAACTTTGGAGTTAATTTGTATGGTTTGAGGAGCCTCAGTTGTGAAGTCAGAGGAACCACTGATTTACAAAAGAAATGACACAATACATCTAATCTGAATACATTAATAACTGTAACTAGTTAATGTTTTTAACAAAAAAGTATAAAACAATATGTTAAAATTGTAATGAACACTCATGACATGGTCTTTATTAGGTAGTTTACATCAAAATTTGTATCAAACACGATTGTGGATCATTTGGAAATTTGCAATTGACCGGACTTGACCTGTAAAAAAATCGGGAGACCCAAAGTGAACCCACACATACACGGAAAGGACATTCAACGTCCACACAGAAAGCACCAGGCCCCACATCTGTGGATCGTCCAAAAATATTTTTGCCATGCTACCCACTTAAGGCCAATTTATACTTCGTCAGATCGACTCAGCCTTTATGTCTATAAGCATGTTCTCTCTGTAGCAGCACAGATACTCCGGTTTTCTCCCGCAGTCCAAGGACATGCTGTCAAGTTAATTGGAGATACTGAAATTGTCCTGTGTGTTTGTACCTGTACCATGCAACAGACTGACAACCTGTTCAGGTGTGTGGTGTATTCGCCCAGTATGTGTCCCACAGTGACCAGGGATGGATTAAGTGTTTGTAAAACCAGATACCGGATGGTTGGATGAGGGTGTTATCTCACATCGATTCGAAACAGATCTATAAACCGACTTTAAGCCACAGATCCATAAAAACCTGACAAAATGTGTACAAAAATGGAAGATCGTTGAACCCTAATGTTGATGTCATTCTCTTTGAAAATGTTTTATTTAATTAAGTTTGTGTTTTATGAATTATGATGACACGTGGCTATATATGTATTTGTTAAGTAATAGTGATGGTTTGTTTTTTTAATGAAATTAGGTTATAAGGTTAAATGGTGGATTCTTTGCTGAAAACACGTTGAAAACAATCGTCTCATGAAACGCTGAGCAAATCGAATAATTTGACACAAAATGCGTCATGAATAAACGTAATTGTAGTTACAGTGTGAACTCGGTCCTAAAAGATTCGGATTTTTGAATCTGGACGTGAAAACCTGGGTGCATTTGGCGCTTTACTGTATTGTGGAATTAAAACCCAGCCCTGTGCATAATAGTTGTTCATTACGCCGCCCCTAAGCGTTTACGCTGCATCGGGAGACACACATCATTGCTGTGACTGCTTCAAATCTCAAATAACTCCCCTCACGACGAGAAACGGAGCTGCAAACGGCGTCCATCTTATTTCGTTCACCAGATCCAAGACTTTTGGGAAGACGAGCGCGCGTGCGGGCGGCATTTTCTGCACGCGCCCATTTTGTTTCTCGTCTCGCGGCGGCAGCGGAATATGGCGGATCTGAGCCACGGATCGGATGCTGGGATGGACTGCGTGGAAGGAAAGGAAGGAGGGAGGACGGGCAGCTGGAGGCGACCAGCTGATCACGGAATGGATCCGCTTGCTTTCTCTCTCGGTCGAGGCAACCAGTGGGAGACATGACTAACTGCAGCCTGCACCAACCCGAGTCTGCCTCAGCGCTAACGGGGCGCCGAGCGTCGCTTCCGCCATTCTGGGGCTTGTCGGCTCGCCCATTTTCAGTTTGACTGGGACGCGGAAAACCACGCGTTGCGCACCCGAAATTGTATTTGTGAACGTACTTTGTGTTTCGAAACATCCTATTTGGTTAAGGGTTCGTGTGAAGCGAGTTTAGACGTTCACTAAAAATGACACGACGGTTTTTCCGACTCGAGGCGCAGCCATTACCTGAGTGAAGCCGCGATGATAATGGCGGCGCTCGAAGTGACGAAGCTATTTATGTCGTATAATGCCTAAACAACATCTTTTAGCTTACTAAAATTCTAAACATGAATATTTTAACAAGTTTAAATAAAGAAACATAGTGCAGTTTCGTCGTGTAGTTGTGTCGGAACCTGGTTGTGAATAATCGACCAAAAAACACAATTTAGCTTATAAAAATAACAAATGTAACTAACTGAAGATAAAAACGAGTTCCAGAATATGTATTTACAAGTCTAAAAAATGCTAAATTCTCCAATGTCTATGGCAGACCAAACAAAAGAGGGGCTAGAACGAGGCTGACTGGGTCATCCACCCAGGCCATTTTATTTGATACTTCATCTGTATTATTAAAGCAAATCTCTAGATTTAGGTCTGTTATATTATTGCTACTATGTTCAGTAACTGTAGCACTAATCCGAAGCTATACAATGCATTTTACATAATCATTCCTTTGTCAGGTTCCCCTCAATGCTGTTCGTTTGGCTTTCTAAAACCCCACAGTGTGTCAACTGATGCAGAACCGATGTGGTCATGAAATGTGCGTTGGACACTGATCCTATACGTTAAAGTTGGGTTCTTACAGATTAAAAACCGAATTTCCTCAAACAAAAGAGTTTTCTGTAACTCGAGCTGAAAACATATAACACGAGTAAAACTAGTCACTTCAAAATATGACGATATAAATTGCATTTTAAAAAGTGATATGACTGCATTGTTATTGCTGACTACCAGTGTTCCACGCAACCAGTCGTTTTCTTGATGTACATATGTGAGTCGCTTTTATTTCAATCCCACTTTAAACCACCAAATATAGATACGTATCAAAGATAAAGTATTAAGCAGTTAGAAATACAATGTCCATGCGTTCATGTGGTCGAGAGACTTCAAACAGCTGGTTTGCAACTAAATATTTAAATCATTTTAAGTAGAATATGTAAATATATAAAACATTTTAAAATATAAACATAATGTATTAAGTTGTGTAAATTGCGTGTTTTTGAAACAATTGACCTTTCAAACTAGCCAGTGTTAGCAAGCATTCGCTGAGTGCTAAGCGTCCTATGGCTGACCTACACTAGCAAGGCTTGTAGAAACGGCTAGCTTGGGGGTGCCTGGTACATTTCTCGCGAATTGCTCACAAACAGCATAAAATCTGGCGAATACAGCGCCAACTTACCGTTCTACGTTCATAAATCTTTTACACAAGATATCAAATTGCGATTTTCGTTTATTAATCCGAAAGTAAACAGGCGTCAACACTACAGGGGAAAGGCGAGGTAATGGTTGCCGTATGGCGGCGGTTAGGACTGGAAGCTCCCAGTACAAAGCAATGTGCTGGAGGAAGACGACACACGGAGCCAAAACACAGCGGGGGAACGTAAACCGTCTAAACTTCACGTCGTGTTTTGAAACTATCAACTAAACGACTATAAAATCTAAGGCGCAATTACAATTCGAGAAGCACGTTTTTTACGGAGAGGAACGACAACCGAGTGAATGGTATCGGTGCTGCTCGCAGGCGTGACGACTTACACAGCCGCCATGCTTTCACTCCTCGGTGTTCGTTCCCCCATACGAGCTACACGATCGTTTAAACTCTTAGTTGACAAGAAAACTTACCCGATTTTATCCAGGGACTCTATCTGATCTGCGATACGATATTCTGCTGTGATCGCCGGCTCGGATGTGTCGAGTTAAGCGAAAGAACGAGCGTGTGCTGGGAGGTCTTTAACCGGAGCTCCCTGATGGCTAACCGGAGGCGGCCGGTTTTGCTCCAACACAGTCACACATCCGCATGAGGGCTGGAAGTGAAACGAGCGGATCGACGGCGGGCGATCGGATCGACTTTTAGCCAGAATAGCGGGTGTAAAACAAAAAAAATCTAGAAATTAAATTGTGAAATGTAAGGAAATAAGGTAAGGCGATCCGACCACGGAAATACTGCACGTTTTTATAACCGAGCAACCCACCTCGGACCACTGAATGTATTTTACCACGCATACATAGGAACCACTGAACACCGTTAATCGAATATTAAAAATCGAATTTTGACGATTGGTAGCAAATATAGAGCAATAATGCGACTAAACAATACCGAATGTACAAAAAGTAAGCAGAGTATAAAAGTATTCTGAACCACTTCGGTACTATTTAATTTCAACTTAATACCTCCAGGCATCCAATAAAAGGACTTGGGATTGTTTCTCTACCCAGCGCGTAGTATGTAATTAAAACGATTCGTTCCAGTCTGTGCCCCGAGATAGTTTACCTGTCCCGATCGCACCTACGTCGGTGGTTGTTGATGAGCGCAGAGACGATCCGGTGAGTGATCTGTCGCAGCCTGGCGCTGTAGGACACTGGCTGGATGAAACGAGGGGAGGAGGGTTGAACGTTGGCCAGCCGCGCTGCCTGTTGGCGCTGCCGGACCAGCGCATGAAGCCCCGTCCAGTCCCCGCACAGCAGAGCCGCAAGACCTGTCTCCCCCCGCCTCCCCCCCTCTTTTTCGTCTCCCAGTCCGGACCATTTCTCTTTCCCGAAAGCCTGGTGCATCCCACCTCAACACCACGACACGCTATACCATTCCTGCACTGCAGTGTTTCCAACGCCTGTTTGTCTCGGTTATTACCCGACTTGGATCATGTTCATAATTGTAGTCACTACGAATGAGCGGAATATAAGCGGTGTAAACCCGTGTAATGAACATTTAAACAATCCGACAGTGCGTGAATCCGAAAGTACAAAAAAACACAAGGAATTGACTTTTATAAAGCTCTTTAATATATCTTTCCTACATATTGAATAGCTTGACACCTACATCTTTCTCCCGGCCTGTAATATCTCTCAACTCCGCCTTGGCTGTTTATGGGCGTTTCCCGCGACGTCCAATGGAATCGCTCAGATTCAGTGTAAATAAAGGACTCACGAATCAGAGCGCAGGCTTGTTTAAGCGTCTGTAGAAAAACACCGCAATACACAAGCTCAAGCACAACCAGACACATTTCACTCAGCACGAGTAAAGAACCGAGGCTGTTTATTTCAGACACGTTATTTCTTTTTACTGTTTTTAGATGTGGCGGGTTTGACCACACGGTTTTGAACTATAACATTTAAGACTCCTGATAAGTAAAGTCATGTAATATTTATAATAACAAGTGGATAGCACTGTTGCCTCAAGCCAAGAAGGTCTTCGATTCGATCCTGTTAAGGTTCAAGCCCATTATACCACCAGGTTGTCACTTTGGACTTCAATGTCTTCAGTATTTAATTACTAAAATGGTGTCCTGTTGTATTTGTATGTCGATTTGGAAAAATGCATGGACATAAAAATAAATCATAATAATTCATGGCATGGATGTAAAGTGTCTGTACTTAAGCTTTATGCTTATTTGTTGTTGAAAATTGTAACATAGTATTCAAAACCACAGCAATACAGTACAATTATAAGACTTTTATGACCTATTTTACTTACTGGTGTATGCAAACTTTTGATCTCAATTTTATTTAAAAGGAAAAACAACTTACTGTGTTCTTAAATGGTTAATTTAAAACAAGTTTGACTTCTGTGCCATTTAATTTTAAAACAACTTCAAACTGTACTTTATGCACCCCTTTGTATATGATATGTAACAGGCAAAATACAAATGGATTAGACACACTAGCAAATACAAATGGATTAGACTAGAATGACCTTACTTACACATGACCTATAGAATTTAGTGCTTCACGGCATAGGTTGAAAACGTTTTTGTTTTAAAGCTAGTGATTTGGTAAATGAATACATATAACTAATTGTCACATTTAGATGATGATCATGACATGCTACAAGCTCAAGTGTTTCAAGAAACAATTATCCACACCATAGCATCACCAGATTTATCGGCCCACACAAGGCATGTTGGATTCGTACCATTATTACACAAAATAATACCTCAAAACAAAAAGATCCTGGGTTTGTCTCCCATGTCTCATGGCCAGGGTCTTATCTGTGTAAAGTTTGTATCGTCTCCCTGTGTCCGTGGGTTTCTTAGTAGAGCACCCTACAGAAGCAATGTCAGATGATGATTCTTGACTTTTTTCAAGAGCTGAATAAATGGACTAGTATCTTATGCAAGTTTTTTTAATCAGGACAACAGAAATTCAATACAATGGACATGCATGCTTCATTCGGCACTGAGCTG
>JAOTRQ010000014.1:2330339-2348478 GCA_028565875.1 Hoplisoma paleatum | reverse complement strand
CCCTGTGGAACACCACAATTTACTTTTGTTGTTTCCGAGCATTTATTATTTACATACACAAATTGAGAGCGGTCAGTCAAATATTACTTGAACCAAGAGAGTGTGCGTCCTTTAACACCGACTGTGTTTTCTAGCCTCTCCAATAATGATCAATTATGATCAACCGTATCAAACGCTGCACTAAGATCTAATAAAACAAGAGCTATATAGCTTTTAATGAAGTCCTATTAATACGCATATATGTAAGAATTAAGCGGCTTTCTCTGAGGCATGTGTAAAATGATATGAAAAAAAATAAAAAGCGTCTACGTACAAGCTCCAAGTTTTCAAACCCACTGTTTAATATTCCTGACAAAAACATCAGTCTGTATTACTACCAGGATGGCAGTGTGATATTACTGGGCATCGTAAGAGGTTAAAGGCAGAGTGACAGCAGGCTGGTGTTAATAAACCGGCCAAAACAGAGCTTCATCCAAGTCTTAATAGGCACTGGAGCCTAAGCATGCCAAACCCAGCAGGATTGTCATAGACAGACATAAAAACTCTCATCCTGCCACAGGATCTGTGTTAAATCTCTATAGAGTATTTAGACACAGTAATGCAGAATTATATGTACATATAAGAACACATTTCAAATAATTACAATCAAGTACATCTTTATTTTGTATACAGTGTCATGCCAAAACATTAGAACCATCTGCCATATTGCAAATTTGCAATAATATTCTGTCCGGTCATGCCTGGATTCCTCAAGATCTATTAAAAGCATTAACAACAAATCCTGCAATTCCTCATAACTCATAGCATTTAGAACACAGAAAAACAATATGCTTAATACAACTGAACTGGTTAATAGTATGTGGTCACACCCTTTAACACAGTGTTAATGTTTACCAGTAGACAGACTGGGGTTGCAGGCAGGCCAAACAAGCACTCTGTGTTTATAAAGACCCGGCTTGGTCTTGATGAAATGACGATGAGCCATTTATGAAATCATTCACACCACGGGAACAGATGTGCCCCTTCTGTGCTTCTGCACTGAACACTAATATTAATCTAGATGACCCTTTTCACCTTCATACTATCTGACCATTCATTCAAGATTGCCTCAGGACAAGAGGAGCTGCATTACTACATGGAACAGATGTCTTTCATTCTTCATTTTGTGATGCAGAAACAGACTTTAAAGCGCAAGTCCCTAAATACTTTGAAGGCTTAAGGATCATGCATCTTTAATCTTCCATTTACACAGGATTCCCTAAATACTTGTAAAATATTATGAGCAGTACATAAAGAAATCCCCAAAATAAACTAAATTAATTAAACTTTAAACTAAAGCTTGAAACAAAATGGGGAATTACCACAAATATTTGCTTTCATAGACCAAAACCTGTGTAGACCTGAATGTAATTTTTGTGCGTGTAATTATTGAAATAAGAAAAGCTTGCCGTGCACGATGGTTAAAACTGTAGGGTTCATACCCAGTTTTATTTACATTCTATTTAAAGACAATCCAAAGTGACATAGTAATTTTGGATTATATATTGTTAACCTCTTGAACCAACTGAAGGTTAAGGACCGTGTTTACCATCCCATCAGTGGCAACCCATTCTTGTGGTTTGAACCAGCAACCTTTTCTTTACAAGCCAACACCTTAACTGCTTATCCATTTACATATTTATATTTAGCAGTGGCTAACTAGGGATTGAACTGCTATCTTTTTGATTACTAGCTGAATAAAACTCTTAACTACTAACCTTAGATCTGACATTTGTATGAAAACTGAGAAATATTTTATTTTGAGAAAGTCAAATTTGTTTACACACATTTTATTAGCGCCTCTGATATACAACAGAACTGACATTTTCAGCACTTACCCAGACTACTAAAAGAAAATGCATCCATACATTACTGGACTCTAGTTCAAGCCAAGGAAACGAATCTACTGAAACCGTTAGAAGACATGAATGACCATTAAGTATGTATGTACAGCTCGACTTATGTGCTTAGTAAAGACGAGGGTCCTTAATCGTCTTTTAAAAACTAATTTCTGACAGACGATGGAAGATTGTTCTTCCACTTTGGGACGCAACAGACAAAAGTCTTAATGCTTGTCTTTCTCGACTTCTGGATGAGATTAGAAGCTCAGATTTTGCATTATACAAAGCCCGGTTTGATTAAAGGTAGCTTGCTTTTACAGGTGCTGGTCCATTTTTGGTTTTCTAAGCAAGCATCAATGTTTCAATTACACAGAACCAGTGAAGAAAGGACAGTAGTGGGGTGATGTGATAGTTTTTAAATTGGTGGACCACCCAACCCCCCAAAACAGGGGTGCAGTAGTCCAGCTGTGAGATTACAAGTGACAGGACGAGAATCTGAGTGGCTTTAATGCAGAGAATTGTCAGAATATTCCTGAAGAACAGGAACATATTTGTCATGTTGGTTGTAAACTGCACATTTGCACACTTTGAGCACTATCTGTGTTTATAGCTATCTGAGCTAGATACTATCTGAGCTTATTTATTGGGCATTTTAATGTCGTGTTTTTGCACTCTAGGTATATCCATAACGGGAAACGGTGATTCATGACGTAAAGTTTGAAACAATACACAAGTCACATCAAACACAGTTATGGACAATTTGGTCTCTTCAATTTGCCTTACCTGCATGTTTTTGGACTGTGGGAGAAAACCAGCGTACCTGAAGTAAACCCAGAAAGACATGAGGAAAACATGTATCTGATAAACACAATAAAACTAATAGTACCTTAATGCTGCACTTTAAACAACCAAACAACACAGTGTATGTGCGCGAAACCAACGTCATTATACATACGTAATGGAAAGGGTGGGACTCTCGACCGGTTAATAATGCCAATTGGCAAATCTGGAAGCAAAGGCAACTGCTTCATACAATTGTAAGTAGCTTAAATGACATTTCCACTAGTAGGGTGTAAACAAGGGCAAGTAAGAGCATAACATCCCATTATCGAAACAAAAGCTTGTGGATACTTTGGCAGATTAAAGAACTACATTTGCATCTACTCCAGAATCTCTGCTGCTGTGTTACTGTGAAGTATTTCATTTTTTGCACATCTATTGCAACTTGCACAAGTCTTGGCACCTTAGTCTGTTGTATCCCACAAGCTAATGTTTCTATCTCGCATATTGTTTACACATCGTCTACAAAGTACCACGTACGAACACTTGTCTCTAATCTTGTCTCTTAATGACTTGTTTAGATCAGAATTTTGGTATTAATTATAGGGTCTATTTACAATGTATAGTATTGTTTATGCACTGTGTTCAGCGCTGCACTGCAATCCTGTAAGAACACAGTATCATTTCAATATTTACTTCCACATAGCTAAGATAACAATAAAACCTCTCTGATTGGCTCTCTGACCATGATCAGTCCATCACTTTACTCCATCACTTCCCCGAAGTCTAGTGATCCAACAGTGACAGTACTTTAATATGAAAGTGTACCCTTTGCACTGAATTACGTTACTTTCTAGCCGCACTGCTAGTCTTCTTACATTATCAGATGGTCTGATCTGAGAGTCAGTAAGAAAGACGACTAGGTCCTGGGTTACAGATTGATCCCCAGGAATAAGTAACAACTCTATCTTGCCTATATAGTAGCTGCTTATAAAAATTAAATGTAATTTCTGCTTTATCAATACATTGCACAGTGTTTTATTTTGTAATACAAGTGTATTCCATAACTGGTATCGATACAGACATTAATTTTTCATGTGAGAACAGCTTTTATCCTATCGGATTAATGTAAGAGCCCCGCAGGGTACAGAAGGGCATGAATAACTCTCGGTGCATATAAATATTCATGCTGAAGCACCAATTCACTTTCTTTATTGCTTTATCAAGTCAAATACGCAATAAAGTGCGTACCAGAGCCATAAAGAGTAGCAAACGGGTTCATCTGAATAACCACCTGACAGAATCGATACAGACACAGACTCTAAATAAATCCAGGCCACTAACAATACCAATCAATCCTACAGTTAACTCCGATCTCTACATCAACCCTCAGCACGATGAATTCACACATTCATCAGCGGCACAATGTTTTATTGGGCAACAAAGAGCAGACAAAAGAGGCCGTGATTAACAGCAACACACCCGATCTGAAACAGCACAAATGGGTGTTCACCCACAATGATACAATTCATTGTTTCCAGTCTCTTACTCAGCACTATAACTATTGACTTTACTCATTTATGATAGAGTGCAAATGAAAAGGCTATTCCTAAACTAGCTGCTCATTGTCTTTTTCTCCACCCACTCCTCCGTTATCCCATATTCAGCCGGAACACACCCACAAAGTAGAGACAACCTCCATAAAAAGCAGCTGTAATGTTGTGGGCCTCTACTGACACACAGCCCTCTTAATTAAGGCACTTAACTTTGTTTTTATTTCTCTTTTTCACCCCATACACACTTGCTTTCTCTCTTAGGTTGCTCTCTTTCTCACCCCAACCCCCTCCCTTCCCCCACCCCTTACGGAGGAGGCCAGGATTAAATTGGATTCTAAATGATCCAGAACCAAAGGAGCCATTTCTGCTGCAGTTACTCTCCCCCTCCCCTCCCTCTGCACACACGCCCCGCCATCCTTGTTTTAAAAACTCTGCCTGTCTCCCAAGAGTGCCACGAAAAGCTTCATTTTCTTTAGCAAGGTGCTCTGCGGGTCCCTGTTCCTCCCATGAGAGGGTTGAGGGCTGTCAAGGAATTGAGAGAATATCGGGCGGGGTATATCGGTACCTAAAATTGTGCCAAAATTGAGAGAATTTGGAACATAAAAAAAGATCTTCACATACTAAGTTATTAATAATAAGAATGATAATCCGAATTAGTCTTTTACTTACAGTAAGAAAGTTTATGCAATAGAAGCTTATTAAATGAGGCTGGTGAAGGGTGAAGTTTCCTATCCTATCTTATCAATGGCACAAAGAACACAGAAACACACTGGACAAGTTTCCAGTCCCATCGCAGAGCTGATGCATGTGTGCACACAATCACAGATATTTACCAATTCAGCCATTTAGTGTCTCCAATAAATGTAGCTGCATGATTTTAGAATACGGAAGGAAACTGGAGTTTCCGAAGGAAACCTGATGATGACATACATGATGACATTGTTCTGGGACAAATAATTTACGAACAATAATTTACAATTTGTAAATGATGCTAACTAAATCTGAACACTGTGCTAGTTCTAACTTTAATTACTGAATATAGTTCATTGTGTTCAAAGATGAATCAATAAGAATAAATCCTAGTCACATTCGACTCGAGGAAGATTAAGGTTCCTGCTGGAGTCTGGTTTCTCTTCATTTTCCTATTGTAAGAGTTTTTCTTGCCACTGTTGCTTGAGCTTGCTCAGCAAGAGCTTTTGGTTGGTTGGTTCTGATTCTATAAAGTTGCTTCGAGACAACATCAAACAGCGCTATACAAATTAATTTGACTTGACCACCCCACATGGGTCAATGTCTAAATGCAAATTAACCAAATATAAAGTGACGGTCCAACATTTTAAGCTTTTTCACAAATGCAGCTATAAAAATAATAACAGTTTTATGGCGCTATGTTAATGCCAGAAAAGTTCTAAATTTTTATTTATGTTTATGCAAACAGTTAAAAGAGAAGCTAACAACTGTTAACCTTGTCAAGTTTATCATAAAATCATAAATATAAGCTAAATATACAGAAGCATCCAATAGCAAAGTTGAATCACATATAACTAACTGTTTCCTGTCATAAATGTCAAAGCAGTGTGTTACTATGTAGAAAACATGACAGTAAAATTGTAATGTGGATGGTGTTGAAATACAAAGAATTAATTATGGCGTATATCAATGCTGTATGGCGAGTCACTGAGTAAAAGAAAAAAGAAAATTCCTTCATGTTAAAGAACATTATTTACTTGTCTTGTGTCCTCTTGTCTAATTTAGGAACATAAACCTGCCGAAATACTGACAAGATCTGATTTATAACATGAACAAACAATTAACGGAACACTTGCATGTGTTTACTTACCCATAGCTTTGGTCTCCTCACCCTTGGCGTTGAGTATAGAAAATTTAAACTTTGCACGAACTTCACTCTTGGGACAGCTGACCAAAAGCAGATAAAGTGATAAGTAGTCTTTACTTTCCTCATCTAGCCCCTTAGGATTCACCCGCAAACACCTGCACGAAGAGGACAAAAAATCATGTGCACCATGTTTAAATGAATAGTGTGGAAATATGATCAATTTAGGTATCTTTAGAATATTATGCCATGGTTTCTTATAAGCACCTAAAACATTAAAATGTCTCATGAGACTTTATTAAATAAGAAAACAAATTATGGCTAAGTAAGGGGCCATTTAGCTATTAAATTACAGCTTAAACTGACACCTGAAATGTGTAAGTGACTGGATTCAGGACAACAAAGTAGGTGGCATAACTTAAAATCCTTTAGAGCCTGTAACAATGCATGTGACTGAAACATAGAATGAACGAAAGGATGTCTTTTTACTCTCACTATAGAAATTAATAATACAAATAAAACTTGTCTAATTTTACCGGCAAAATCTATAACACTGAATGTCCTGAAGTTCAAGAATGTATTAAAAGATGAGTTTCTGTAACAATATATAGTAAGATGGCTGGTATAAATAGTTTTCGCATACATTCTGCATCCTCTGGAAGAGAACTGTGTTGTTTTGGGACAAATTCTATTTTACCAACCAGTGCTATCCACATAGAAATTGTGGTTCCACTGTACATTAAATGTACATTAAATAAGCACATTATAGTTATTATAAATAATAATATTCCTGCATATACATCTACATTTATGGTATACAGTGACTGTATAAACTGTTAATTCACTATTTAAATCTGAAGTTAAAAAGTCACATAATTTGCTGCAAATATAAAAATATTACATCTACACTTTTGATCTGTATAAAAAAAAAATCTAATTAAATTGAACAATATAATTAATAATACCTCATTTAAATAAATAACCATTATAAATGTGTACAACCAATCAGCTTTCAGATTGCACACCAGGCTAATTTGGCCCACATCTGACATCAAACTTCCTGGTTTACTACTTGTAGTGCATAGTGACACCTTGGTTGAATTTTTTGAATGACATACAGAATGACATACCCAGTGCATGTAACAATCATAAAACTGGCATGATGACCTTTCTTTCAGTTATTCTTTACTACTTGAACGTTGTAGGGCAAAATATGTAAAGTAAATGTGAGACTGTAAAATTAAAAAGTGACTTTTTCAGAAGTTGAGTTCAAGAGTTAAGAAAATTCTCTAAAGACACTAGATGCCATAGAAACGGGGATATTTGTATCCATTGCTCAGCATCTGACATTTCACATGTGTTCCAAGACAAACCAAATCAAAACTAAATGCACAAAGCACTTCAGACAAAAAGACCGGGTCTTACTTACCATTTCAGCTTGTCATTCGCTCCTGAGGAGAAGGTGGAGCTTTTAATAACCTCACCCATTTCCTCCCGACAGAAGCTGAAGTTGTTAATGGTCCACATGTAGGAGAACTTCACTACTTTGATCTACAAACACACACACACACACACACACACACACTTGGAGATCTAGTTATTGTTTTCTGGTCTTTAGAAATGTATGTAAATGGCGACAAAAAAACTTGGCCACATCAAAAATGACTTTCATCAGGATACTTGCTTTTAAATATGAGAGTAAGAGAGAAACAGGGATGAACAAACAAGAGTTTGGAATAGACCGAAGGAAATGCAGGAAAAGAAAAGACAAAAGAATTTAAAAAAAGAACTAAAAATCTTCCTGCATTATCTATCGTGCATTTGTCCTTGACTACAGCTTAAGAGGCAGCCTGGTGCTTAGAGAACGTGGTTATGGCTGCTCACCAGGCACGTGTGCTCACTGCTGCTTCCTAGTGTGTATTTACTAGTGTGTGTAGATGTTAGATGCTGATGAATATCTCATATGTATGTAAAAGCACAGCGATGAAAAAGTATTCTAAATTGTAAATGAGGTCGTTACATGCAATCAATAAAATTGATTCATAGGAGGAATGACTTTAAGGAAAAGAAGATGTTCATATGATGATTATGTTAATGCTGAAGTGCATTAGTGGGAACCACCTCAAGCAAAAACAGGTTTTGCTGATAGCATTATAAATAGTACAGGTGCAACTGTAGCATAATGTAGCAGAGCATTAATCAGCTCATGTGATTAACATGGGATTGTAAATCATCAATGGACTTGCTGGAATCTAGCCCAGCTTTTCAAATAGCACACAAGGCACACAGAAACAACTTTGGTCTTGTTCCAAACTGGACTGGAACTATATCTGAGTGCATGCTGGGCATATTTCCCAATGACTACAGATTCTGCCAGGAACTTTCTATCTTAGATATTTGAAAAAATTTAGTGTACAAAGAAAACAATGCACATAAAATTCCCTTCAGAAAGGAACTCTGGTGGTGCCACAGACTAGCATGGTTGTCCACGGTCACAATAGAACAAAGACGCTGTCTGATCTAATGTCGGAGGATAGCCAGTCGCGTCTTGTTTAAAAGTGCTGGAAGGAGACAGTACAGTACCAGTCAAAGGTTTGAACACACACACAGATTTTTTGATTGAATTCATTGTCTACATTGCACACACCTCCAGACTAACCAAGAAAAACAGGTGGAATTCTGTGTCAGATGACCTGGCCTCCACAATTGCCTGACCTAAACCCAACTGGCATGATTGAAGGCTAAGCAGTCAATAAGTGTTAGCTGTTATGCTAGATAAACTGGAACAAATTGCCAGAAAATAAATCATATCATATCAAATATTTTTTTTTAAATGTAATCACGGCTAAAGATTTTTCTCTTCTCTGGTGCCTACAGCTGAGCTCTAAATGTTGCACTTATTTTTACTAGACATTTTATTTTTTGTTAAAAAGGTTTTATTTGTAACATTGTTTAAAAGGAGCCTTTCTGAGTTTCTAGATTTTAAGAATGTTGAAAGGATTTCAAATGTTTAAATGTTTTTTTCTTATATGAATTACTTTGAATTGCCACGATGTATGAAAGGTGCTACACAAGGCGCTACACCTTCAGAAACTCCTTTAAAACTGTTAGAAAAGCATTCTGGGTGGCTACTCTGAAAGTAAACTAAGCTGATTGAGAGAATGCTAAGTACAAAGCCAAGTACAATGTGCAAAGCTGTCATTAAAGTAAAAAAGGCTACTTGTTGAAATAAATTGTGTTTAATTATGTGGTAAACAAAAACGAACTATACTGTTTGTATGTCTTCAGTATCAATCAACAGAGTAGGAGTTTTTTAAAGGCTACAAAAAAATACAAAATGAGATGGTGTCCAAACTTTTGACTGGTACTATCAAGATGTTACTCGTGTAATGTGCTGGTGTAAAAGTATGATCAGTGGATTTGTTGTGTGTTGTGATAAGGTGATCACAGTGCACCACCAAGGGACAAAAAAAGATAAAAAATAACACATTTAAAGATAAACGATGCAAACAACTTACCTGTGTGTAACACCAGCTTTCGGCCACGGGGCCGCTGGTCATCTCAGCAGGAGGGGGCGGACTCGGGACCCTGGACATCGCCAGCTTTATACAGTGTGTGTAAATGAATGGGGGCACAACACCTGCCAGCAGATCGCAGTACCCACAAACAAAATCCTTCTCAGAGATTTTCTTCAATAGATGTTCTGCCACTCGCCGTTCAGCAAGCAGCTCAAAGAGACGAGTAAGACCTCACAAGATCGATTCTGCAACAGCGCCACCTGCGACTGATACAACAACAGAGAGGAGGAAGGATGAGATCTGAATCATTCAGATGTTTGATTTAAAAATACCATAAATTGATTACATTTAGCATTTACTTTTAGAACTATGTGGCACCACAATGAGGTGATCCAACCACCAAGATCAGAGAATTCAGACTCACATCACTTCATGTGTGTGTGTGTGTGTGTGTGTGTGTGTGTGCCCCTGATAGCGTCCATTTTGGATAACGACCAACCATTTCGCTAAAAATTAGCTCCGGATAACAATCAAAATTTCGGATAGTGAACGTCACTACATCAGCGACGTCATCAACACGTGACCTTCATCTCTGACCGAGCGTCATTCACGCTTAATACAGTTACAATCGGTTCTCTTTATCTTTACATATTCTAATTATTTAGTGATTTTGTGCATTTTTTAAATAATATAATCCTCCATCATGGTTCTAAAGAAGATTCAGAACAATAGTAGCAGTGAAGTGGAAATACAACAATTGAACTGAAAAAGTCATGATTTGTAAGTTTGAACAAGTCACTCGTGTGTCAGTGATCACGATCAGACACTGGACATGTTTTTAATCTGAAAGTGACCGAGAAGGGAAGTTACTCCTGATTATACAATGACAGACGTTCTCATGGATGGGGATTCATTTCCCCCACCCACCTCCTCCATCCACTCACGCCGTCACACCGCAGTCAAAAACGGTTCTTTTTATCTTGTTTACTAAATGTTTTATTATGTTTAAATGCTTTTTATGTTATTTAACTCCATGTTCTCATTGTAAAAAAATACCTGTATATTGTGTAATTTTCATATATTAGCGAGTTAACCGGGGCCTGGAACGAATGATTACTATTTCCTTTATTTCTTATGGATAAATGTGTTTCGGATAGTAAACATTTCGGGGACCGATCGACCGGGTTTCCTCTGTACTTCCTTTTTTATGCTAGGGGTTTCTGACAGACCAATTCGGGATAAGATTACCTTATAGAGATGTGGTTGCATTAGGATGGAAAAGAGCTCTTTCATGCACACATTTTCAAGCAATTTAAGATGCCATTGCTCTCTCAGTGTAGGCAGCTTGACTCTTGCCCAGGGGAATGTTCAAATGTCTGCTGGTAAAATGGCAAGAACAAGCAGAGCAGTGGATGGAGTCATGATTAGGATCAGTGTTTATGTGTGTGCTGCATCTCTGCAGGATCTGCTCATCGTGCATTTGGTGTTTATGGTGTACAGGGACTCTCGACATGTTGATAGCTTTTTAATGAGCCCCATGTGTAACTGCATCACTGGCTGCTTTTTAGTTTACTTACACACATCTATCGCCCAGTTCAGATGCAAGTCTAATATAGGACCATCGAGTTCTAAGTGACAAGAATGAGAAGGACCATCATGAACTAAATAGCCAACGTGTGATCTGCCAACGTGTATGAAAGTTGCTATACAAATGAACTTGTCTTGCCCACAGACCTTTGATCATCTGAAATCACATCGAGCAATAGTCCATATGCACACCTCAATCCTTAGTTTTTAATCATCACTGATCGGAGGGAAGCTGGTAGAAGGGCTGAACATATGTGCTTTAATTGGTTGTGTTTTTTTTTTTGCATATTGCATATTACCTAACTGGAAAGTATGTAAAAGCAGTACACAAGTGATAGAAGAAGTACTTGCTGTTTGCCTTTTACGTATGCAAGCATAAAACAAGTTCTATAGCAAAAATAAGATTAAAATATTATTTAATACAGCACTTATAAATGTTGTGAGTATTGTTGTGGAGAATGATGTAAGTTATTTTGTCTCTTGTGACATTAACATAATGTGACGGTACGATAGTCAGCTTACTGATTCACTGACCGAGCAATGCATACTGTCTGAAAGCAAGTACATTCTTTTTACGTGTGCAATTTGTGGACATTAGTCAGAAACTAAGGTAAATAAAGAAACAAAAAAGGTTATTCTCCAAACAAGTTTGTAAATGTGTACTCAATTAGATCTTGGCCGGTTCTGACAAGGACCTTTAACGATTTGAGTTTGAAAGCTGTGAATTTGATGCTGCCATGACAACAATGCCATTTCTACAGAACTGATGGATATGATGGAGATCTGCAATGACTGCACTCACAATGTCAACAACTCCCTATTACACTTTTCAACTTGAGTGAAATGTTCGAGCCTTCCAACCCAGAACATACACTTCATTGACACAAAGCACTTCTACTTTGAGTTTCTATAATTAAATATTTCACTGCACACAAGTCCGGCCCACGAGTCTCTTCGAAATGTTAAGATACTCATTTACTTAGGTCTTTGTGATCCAGTTGGTGTTGGTTGTACTGGTATAGCCTTGGTGATGCTATTGGTCTATTCTCCCTGCTGACCAGGTTCTACCTAATCAACCTAATTATTTAACTGTGTAGTTTCTATTATTTACAAGGCAGAATTGCATTTAAAAAGAATGTTTGTGTACTATACTCAGAAGCAGCATTCTTTCAGTATCCCCAAGCTTAAATGCATCTGAAATGGACTTGGGTGAAATAGACTGTTTTCTTTGTTTAGAAATGAGTGCCATTTGCTGTCAACCAGAGATTCAACTGCATTATCCAGATTCTAATAAATACATCAAAGTTCATTATTTTCATCTTGACATCATTTCCAGGGATGCTCATGCATTTTCTATAAGATGGCATGCTGCACATGTTACAAAGTCTAAGCTGTGGAAAAAGACTTGCCCTCAGTCTTGACCTGTCCACAACAGAGAATGTGTGGAGAATTTTGAAAGCAGTAATGCGACACAAACCCAGAACTGTTGCATACCTCAAGACATGTTTGCAAGAAGATTGAGACAAAATATCACCTGAAACACACCAGTGCTCTGCATCCTTGGTGATAAAACATCATTACAGTATTGTGTAAAGAAATCAAGGAATAAAGTGGCAATCTTTTGTCATTCCATCCTGTGTGATTGATACATTCTGGGTTCCTGCAATGAAATGTCACATTTCACTCTAGGCAAAATAAAGTTATTGATTAACTTAATTATTCTATAGATTAGATTTCAATCACACATTGTTTTTTGAATCCCAAGTTTTTTTTCTGACATGAAACATTTGATCATCTGAACCTAAAACCTTTGGGTTTGGTGCTGCCATGACAACAATGTCATTCCTGCTGGACTGATGAACGTGATGGAATCTGCAGTGACTGCACTTATTGAACTGCTCGATAGTAGTAATAATAATAATACTATATACTTATAGAGAGCTTTTCAAGAACTCAAAGAGGCTTATAGAATTCAATAAAAACAGATATGATTATCATTTAGACAGAAATGTAAGAGAGGAAACATTTGGCTTAGTCACAGGCTATAGAGGATCGGGAGCAGCTATAAGGGAGAAAAAAGAGATGAGTTTTGAGATTAGTTTGAAATGTGCAAATAGAGCTGGCCTGTTGGAAATGCGAAGGGAAAGAGTTTCAGAGTTGGGGGGCCAGCCTAGAAAAGTCACGTTTACCATACGTGTGAAGGTTAGATGGGGGTAAGTGAGATATAAATAGATAGTAAGTCTGCAAGATGAAAGACCCGAGAAAGAGGGAGGGTCTGTATGGAACAAGTAGATCAGGCAGGTAAGATGGAACAAGTGAGAACAAGAATTTCTGCACCATAACTACTTGTATTTTTCCTTGTGTTATAGCTTGTATCATGAATAATTTCATTTTGTCTCCATATTATTTGTTTTTAATCTTTTGATCCATTTAAATTAATCAGATGGATCTCTGAGTATGGCTACAATCAAGGTTTCCTTTCGAAATATTTACTAAAAAATCTTATTTTCCTTGGAGACTCCAAACTGCTCATCGGGTGTTCTGTAAATATGTGTCTTTGAGACTTTTTAAATGTCATTTTTAAAAAGTTGTATTAGCAGTACACCAAAATGTCAAAATAACAGGAAGAATATCCCGATGACACTGTATGCACAGTGCGTTCCAACATTTGTCTCAGGGTCACTCATCCATTGACCAATCCATCCATCTTTCCATTTACACGGCATGGTTGAGTAAATGTATGATACACTTGTGCCAAACTGTGATACTATGATAAAGTAGATTTAAAAATGTATACAACTAAGACAATAAAGTGTTTTAATCCTAAAGTATATTATTTATTGATTCATTTCAGCTGAAAATGTAAACAATTATCTTTAAGAACTATTACTTTGTTACATTATATGACATAAAACATTGGCAGAATAGAGAATTCTGGATATATTTCTTATTGGTATAAACCAAAAGAGAAGAATGGAAATTCAGCTTCTCTTAAAATAACAAAAAATAAATAAAATGGTCAAATATGTGTTATTATTTCATTGAATATATTTGAACACGTTCATCTCCAAGACAAGTTCATTCAGAATCAGTTGCTCATCAAAAATCTATTTAATTTTGTTAACTTCTCATACATTCCAGTAGCACTGATAAGTGTCTTTTCACTTCCATGAGACTGCAGGAATGTTTTTTTTTGCCCCTTGCTTTGAAACTTGCTGGTTTCATAAATGCCATGATTTTGTCCAGCTTTTAGACCCTCTGCATCTCTGGATCGAACAGCAGGTGGTTCTGGATGCGAAGCTTCTGCAAGATGATGTGAGGTTTAAAAGGCTGAATTCCACTTTAATCGACAGTTATTTTGAGATCTAGAGTTTAGAAAGAAGCTTTGCATTTCATGGCTCAAGTCTTCCAGGCTCAACACAGCCGTGCAGCCTAGCTTTGCTGGCTTGACTTGGTATGTTAGGATTGACCATTTTATTTAATGTTTTTTAACGTTAGGTCAGCACTGGTGTACTAGTTTATTATTATAAGTAGTGTATAAGGTGTATATATATTTTTTACATATTGTTGTTACATTGTCTGAGAAGGCTGCGTCCACAGTTGATGGATTGCAATGTGGTAAACAGGGTAAATCAGATGCAGATGCAATCACTGGCTATTCTCATAAGCTGCTCGGGGCCTTTATAGTGTGCAGCATTAAACTTGATCGTATGATCTCCAGTGTCAGTCACATGTTTGCGCTATTAATCGTGCCGTCGCATTTTATCTTGCTTATATCATATCTGTACCTCTTGTTGATTGTTTACAAGCGGTGTCGGTCTGGTTGCACAGTGTGAGGGACATCGGTACCTCTGGGACTCATTTGCTGACAGAGGGAAAGTCTCTGTTTCCTGATGTTTTTGTCACCCACTTGTGGCAGGTGCTGGGGATTTTAGTTAAACGCGTTCTGGCATTCGGTGTCTGCATTGTACTTAACTTGCTTGTGTGAGAGCACAGGCAACAGTGGCAAAGTGACACTTTTTCTCTGTGCGAGTTAGCAGGCAAGTCTTAGAATGTTGGTTCTTCAAAACAGACCCTGTACATCTCTGTGCGAGTATCTAACCCCGGTAATTTTCATGATGCCTTCATCTGCCTTCATTTTTGTACGTTAAATTAAAATTAGTAGGTTTTAAACAATTAATTTATATTATCTTAGTTTATCCAATCTAAGTAACATGGCCAGTGTTCAGTTGGCTTTCTTATTTAATTATAATTGACCTTTAATTGCCTTTCATATTTATTTGCAGTTTGCTTTCTCTTTTATTGGCTTTCTTATGTTTAATTGGCTCTCTGATTTATTATTAGCTTTTGATTATTAATGTTTTCTTTTTTTCTTCACATCCTGTGATCACGTGTGTCCTTTTTTATTCACAGATCATAACATTCGTTCATAGCAAAAAACAAACAAACAAACAAATAAATAAAAAGCTGATAATAAGGTCTGAATTACTGTGAGATTTATTTAGTGAAGTTAAATGTATACACAGCAGCCTCACCAACCTTTTTGATTGATACACACTTGTGAAATCACAAATTTATAACCTTTAATTACATGTTACTATTAATAACTAATGATATTCATCTATGTGAAGATGCTGATCATGTAAATGATTTCTCACAATCATTTTCAACAATAATTTAACATGGTAGTAAACAAATAAATATCATTATGCAAAAAATGCAGCTACTTTTAGAACAGGCCCGTGGGCGACTCATGAGGTCCTTTCGGGCGACCTGGTGCCCGCGGGCACCACGCTGGTGACCCCTGCTTTACAGGATAATATAATCTTCACATTCTAAAGCCATTGCCACTCGCATTTGCATCCACTAATCTGGAAATGTCTTCCAAAAGATTTGGAGGTGTATCTTCACTGCAGAGCAGACAGTTCCCAGCCTTTTGATTAGATTTTTGAAATTTAAAACATTTTAATACTCTGATGTTCTCCTTAGAGCTGGTTGAGAGAAATTTATTCTTAAATGCAGATTCAGCTGCTCACTCACTGTTACTGTAGTTACAACTACAGAGCTAAACTAAACCAAATACCCAGAGTGCAACCTATAGTTAGGTTACCTTAGCAAACTGTCTCTCTTTAAACCTCTTGCACATTTTATACTTAATCAGTAGTTGTCTCCACATACTTTTGGCAATATTTTGCCAGTATCATTAAAGGAAATCGATGTTGATTCTATTTACATCTCATTTGCATCTTAGCTTAGTTTGTACTACATAATTTTCCTTTCTCTTTTTGTGCAGCGTGTGCAGCTTTCACAAGGATCAGGCTCTATAAATGTCACATGAAGTCCATGAATTATTGCTGTACATTACATATGCGTCCTTGCCTGTATATTTTCCTTCTGTTTTAATGTGGCGAAAACAAAGGGAGCCTGATTCTGCTGCAGTATTAAAGCCCCACAGAAATACTGTCGACATTATTTCAGCATTCTGGCCGAGACAGCATTTTTCTATTTATCATTAAATGAGCTTCACGATTAAAAGTGATGGATTTCTGCACAATCTAAATGTTGGTTATCTTTAGTCTGGAGAGATGTGAAAACATTGAATGCTCCACATTGAAAGCTTTAGGCATAAATAGGTGGATTATGTGGTTTTGAAATGAATAGATGACTAGATGATTGTGTTCCTGAGACAAAATGCTAATGTATATTGCACTGCGTAGAGGTAGGAGGTACGGGAAAGGAGGTTTGGCTTATATCAACCATTAATTGGAAGCTCTGTTGAGTTATTTCACATGCATGAATAAGAATAACTATTCCCCTGTTATACTTTGGCTTTCTTTTATCTCTTTGATATTGGGGTATTTGGTTTATTTTTGCTTCATTGTTGTTGCTACAGAATCAGTGTGCAGTGATAGAATTGGGCTCTGCGTCCAACCAGCTGAACACTTTGAAGTAAACATCTGTGATTTTTCAGTAGGCTTTCTGTTGTAAGATCAAAAACTCGACATATTTAGCTAGATTTAACCCCCCCTTGAGTATTTATTCTCTAATGTAACTACACTACACCTAGACTGCGTGTAATCTCTTCTGACTGAAGAATTCCGACCTAATCAGATCGTTTGCTGTGGCACTCAGGGGCACCTTGTTTGCTTTAATTATCCGTGAGATGTGTCAAGAACTCTACCAGAGTACACCCATTTCAATTATAATTGATTCGACATCATCTGGAAAGGGGCACACCTGGGTCTATAACAACCCACAGATTTTACACAAAATCAAGTCATTAAGTTCTAGAAACAAGCTGTGGAATTTAATTTGTGCAGAATTTACATCAGGTCAGCGACATAACCATAAATATCTAAAGCTTTAAGTGTTCCAAGAAACATTGTGCCAAAATGTCAAATCCTTTAAAAACATCTTTCTTTACAAGATTTGGGCATCGGTGTAAGACGAGCCAAGGCAGGGGTGAGATGAAAAAGCTCTTGTAGAGTCAAATCAGCGTAAGAATGAATCCCATTCTAAAGGAGATTCAAAACTACTGTGTAGAAATAATAAAGATGTTAGATGGAAAACCATCTCTAAAAATAATTCTATAATTCAGATTTTGGAAAATCTGGAACAAAGATAAAAAGTTTGGGAATCTCATGGGAAGATAGAATCCACTGTTTTGTAAAAAGCATAGAATCATGTACTTGGAGTTTGATAAACCACATAGATTGATCATGCCTTCTCATAATAAAAATCATATTGTTATTTTTGCATTCATGTGGAGAAGCAAGATGTTCTGCTAGCACACCAGCATAGAGAGTCTGAACACCTCGTTCAGTCTACATCAGGGGTCACCAACCTTTTTGAAACTGAGAGCTACTTTTTGGGTACCAACTAATGCGAAGGGCTACCAGTTCGATAAACACTTGTGAAATCACACATTTATAACCTTTAATGACATGTTACTATTAATAATGAATAATATTCATCTATGTGAAG
>JAOTRQ010000014.1:2274070-2285275 GCA_028565875.1 Hoplisoma paleatum | reverse complement strand
ATGAATATAAAAGTTTAAGTGAATTAGCTTTGACCCACCTAAACCCATAATGGTAAAGCAATAGGATGTCCAACAAGTTTAAGATCAAGTGTCTACATACTTTTGATGATTCCGGGATTTCTTTCTTTCTTTTTTTTTAGTTTAGCTGATAGTAGTGGTTTGGAGTGGACAAACAGAACCTCTCACATCGGGGCCTCTGTTTTTCTGATGTGTTTCTTATGACCATGACACTCTTACTTCCACTCATTTTCTCAATGCTTTCTTTTATTCTTATGGACAAAAATGCCCTCTCCAGGTCATCACTGTGTTGGTATCCAGGTTGCCTATAGCAACAGTACCATTGCCCCTCTCTGTTTCTTTTGTGCATACATCAGACACAGAAAGGAAGAAAAGGGGAGAAAGAGATGGAAGAGTAGATAAGGACTCGTAGAATGCGTGGGTGGAGGATGGAAAGGAAAAGATTAGTCACGCAAATGCCAATAAGCGCATGTGCACCCTCTATTGGTGGGGTGAACAGAGTAGCCAGAGTGGGTGTATTGTGTACCAGACAAGAGAACTGAGCTCAGAGAGGCTCCCACTGCAGGGGAATTCTCAGGTGGGGACAGTGTCCCTCTGTGTCTCAATCATTTCACTGTTCATTTGTTAGATTCATTCTCTCTTCCTCAGTTGCTTTCAATCCAACATAAAACGAATGTATGGTTTGTAATAATTTATATCCTACAAGCAAAAAATAATATTTTACTAGCATACGGCATTTAAAATCATCCGTGCATTCTCAAGGACAAGATGCCATAAACTAAAGCTATATCTAAAGCTTAATGACTAGATAGAGCCCAAGGCATCCTTAGTGGTAATCCAGGCAGCCATGGCCTGATGGTTACAGAACCAGGCTTGTGGCTGGTTTACGAAAGTCAACAGTTCACGACTGAAATCCTTAACTGCTACCTGAGGGCCAGTGTGTTCACGAGTGTGTATAAATGTGTTTTTCACAGCACAGATTTGGTTCGATGTGGAGGATTAGTTCGTAAATGGGTAAAAGCGCAGTGGTAAAAAACTACCAAAAGGTACTTTTCTGACAAAAATGGTGAACAAAAATGAAATAAGCTTATTTTCAAACAGTATGTATATAATTTACCTCCCTTAGATGTGCAACATGTGGGTGCAATTGGCAGTGTACAAGTGTAAACTATTTAACATTTGCAACTGTCTTTGGTATACAGGAAGGAAACTGGCACAGCTATTGGGTTGTGTCACCTCATCTCACTTGTTAGAATAAGTGTGTTTATTGTAGTTAACTGGCCAAGAACATATCTTAAAGGTTTCATTGTTTATTTCATGGTTTTGGAGCAAGCAAGCTCACAGCAAATAATGTTTTTTTTTTATAATAATTTACGCACACAAATATAATTGCTAAACTGTATACCAAACCTTTCCAGTTCTATTCATTATATAAAGTGATGTCACACATACATTAGCAAAGGAAACTGCAATACAATGATAACCATTCTGAATACAATAGTGCCCAAAAACACAGTCAACCCGACAGGCCCAGTTTAGCACAAAGGTCACGTTTACCCACAAACTACAATCCCACAACCTGCCGGAAATACCGGTAACACATGAGAATGAATCATAACAAAAAAAAAAGCTGACTGGCATCTGTTCAGTCTCAGTTAAGGAGAAATTAAATTCTATCATTTATAGAAATGACCACTGAACTTATTGTAGTAGATAAATATGTTTACAATGCATGTCAATAAATTGCATTAATTTTAACTAGTCGTTGCATACTATAAAGAAAATGCAAAGTTTAAAGAAAATAAACTACACAGACTCAGCAAAAACATTAGCACTTTATAATATAAAGTGAATAACAATAATGCTCTACCTACTATGCTAACAAGGCTATGAAGATCCTGTGAAGCTATGAAGTCTCACAATCTGAAAGTCGTGAGTTTGACCATTGCACAGGGCAGATATTAGAGACCCCACTATTTAATTCTGTACACTGTTGTTGAGAGTCAGGTTCAAATGTAGTTTTTGCTGGTTAGCTGGGTTGAATTTAAAAAGTAATTACCTTACTCTGTAAAGATCACATTAACTATAGAAATATTAAGATCTGCCAGATTTTCACTTTCACAATTCATTGTGGTCAGTATGTGAATTAAATTAGTTAGCAACATAACTTTTTAATCCGAATATGTAACAGGAAAAAGAGATTGTTATATAGTTTTGGGAAGAAATTAACACTATGCTCCAGACAGACAAACAAGTCTAAAATCCAGGGCTTCGAGAAACACTCACAGTTTTCAAATGTCACCATTCTTATATAAAAGTTTGGCCCTTAAATCTTTCCTTCATCAGATTTCCTTCTGCTGTCTGGACAGAGTAAAGGTCAGAGCATTCAAAGAAAAAGGTCTACAAAATAGCATTGAACCATGAACATAACCTAGCACAAATCAGCTACCACAAATCAGAAAAAGGTTTACAGGGGAAGTCATTGTCATATTTTTGACTTAATGTAAAAAAGTACATTGTAGAACACCAATCGCCGCCATCACAGACATATGAATGACCTTTGTCAAGAGCACTGGCAAAACTCCATCCCATGTCATGACACACACTTTTTGATTTTTATACTGTGCTGATAACAGTCTAGATGGTCATTTTCAGCTTTGGTACAAAGCGCTTGTCCATTTCTTACAAAAAATTTCATTTGAAATACTAATTTGTTTGAAAATATGCTTTCACTGTAGTATCTAATTCAAGGGAAATTAAATTTTAAATCTAAAACTAGAGAACCAAATGATTATAAGGTCAGCTTAGGCTTGCACTAATGCTCCATATGCACTGAAACTATTCAATAATATTATGCTCTGTAAACAAAGATATTTGCATTTTGTATTTTATTGTTAAATTGTCCTGAAATGGTTGTATGTTAACAAATAAGGTTAACTCATGAAAACATGAAACATTTTGGAATTCATTTGTCTGCACTCTGCACAAACTTTGATAAATCGCTGCATGTATCAGAATCAGAGTTCGTTTATTTCGCCAAGCATGTCACACATTGGAGGAATTTGTCTAGGTGAGGCACACATGTATGACATAAACAATATTACACTAAGAGAAAGGTACAAGAAGATACACTAAATAGAATAAAGAGTAATGAAAATAATAAAAAGCCGGGAAATGTGCTGAGTGTGCTGATGCTTTGCAGAACAGATGTGCTTATATATTAAGATATTGTACACATAAGTGAGTAGATATATATTATAAGAACTATTATTTATCGTAGTACTCAGCTGATCTGCCAAAATCAAAACGAAAAATACATTAATTACATATTGAATTAAATCTGATCAGCAACAACAAAGTAAATGAAACAATATAAGAAAGACTTGATAAAGATGTGATGGTATTTTTTTACACAAAAAGTGTGTATGAGTGAGTGTGTGTGTGATCTATCTGTGCCTTCAGGCTTTTTCCCTTCAGTATTCTGTCTTCTTCCCTACCTACACACGCTTTCATTGTTCAGCTGTTCTCCGTGCTCCTGCTGTCTGGGCATTTGACACAAAAAAGTCCCCACCTCCTCTCATTTCCATCTCATAGAATACAATAGTGCCTCCATCCTTCCACTGTTACTTCTTTCATTCGGCTATGTCAGAACTCCACTGCTATCAACAAACCCAACAGTACATCTGTGTGTGTGTGTCACAATTATTTAATTGCAAAATGCATTAAAAGAACCATTTGTACGTCTGTGTCCTACTATGTGGATTCGTCTGTCTGTGTGGGTGTGTGTGTGCTTAGGAATGTGACAAACTTGGCATTTTTCATCTAAAGGGCACGCTTCTCAGCTGTGCCAGCATTGGAGGATGAGATCATGACTGGAGATGCCTACTCACTACGCCCTGCAATACCAATTTCACGCCCTCACTATGTCTTATTCCAGCTTACTTGGGGCTTGTGCTTTGATTTTTCTCATTGCAGGCAGTCTCAGAATTATTAACACCCTTGGTTCTGATGGGCGTACAATGACCCTGTGTAAAATGACAAGCGATTAGAAAGATATCTAATCATTCTAAACCTAATACAACAAGTTTTATCGAGCTAGTTTCTCTATAACTGTATTTAATGTGTTATACGCTTTATATTTTATTCATGTTTCAGCATACCGAGAACTACAGAATGACGACACGATACGTGGTCCATTACAGTAGAGAACATACTCACAACCCTGTATTCTTTGTTTAAAAAAAGATCTTTTATTCAAAGATTTCTTTAGCAAGTTATATGATTATACTCGAACTGTGGATCGTCTATTGCTATTTTCTGGGGAAATAACAACTTTTTTTGTATGAAGCTTGAGGATGGTGAAAATGTAAATATTGACTACAATTGGCCCCCGGGCCTGGCTCTGGCCGGACCTGTTCAAAGTTTTCACTATCTTAATTGATGTAAAATGGACACATCGCAATTCACAGAACATAGTAGCATTAAATTTCATCATTAAAGCTCACAAGCAATTAATGATTTATTTATTAGGGTTTTACCATCATGTTAAATAGGTGTTCATAATCTGCCAGATATCCTGCTTCAAAAATTCTCACAAGTAAACTTATTGAGGCATTCCAAGAAACCCAGAAATATTTTTATGTTACACAAAAATGCCATTATCTAGTATGTATGTCATATCTGGATCTGATGAAGTTAAAATGGACATATTACGCAAAATTCTATTTTTACATGTGGGTCTTTACTGCTCCAAGTAAACACTCCAATTTTGAATAAATACATCCATGCTTTAGGTTGTTGACAGAAAAAACAAGTCATTTTGACTCTTGAGGACATGTGACATTATAACTGCCATAAAACTTTCCCCCCAACCCACCGGATCTTTTTTGAGAAATGTATTCCATATATATGCACACTTATTACTGCAGATGGATTTGTGAACATCAGATATAGACAGCAGGATTATACTGCAGATGGGATATGTACCTACTGGCAAGTCAGCAGATTTGTGCTTCAGCTTGTGTTGAGCTTAGCATATACTAACTGCTATTGCAGTGTTTATATCCTATTCAAAATGCAGAATGCAATAGCTTAATAGCTTTAATAGCTTAATATTTTCTAAAAGTGTGTGCTTTAAAAAACACACGTTTTCTGACACATTTATAAAACACAATTAATCATGATTTAAAGTTTTTCCAGCAACAGCTTATTTGCATACGAAAATGGGTGAGAATTGAACTTGAGAATATCTTTTTATATGAGAGTGATTTATGCAACGAACTTCAAGGACATGTTTATTTAGCCCATAAGGCCCCTAAAGAGGTAAAAGATTAATGTTTAATGACACTTAAAACTTCATTGTGCAATACAACGCTTCTGTTAATTGTGTAACTATCCAAGATAGATGTCAGCCTCTCTAAGCACTGAAGAGTTTGAGCTAGTCAGAGTAGAAATGTTTGTAATTCCAGAATTGTTAAAAAAAAAAATAAACACCTTATATTATTACAAAGAGGATCATCAGCAACAACTTTGTAAAGTGATGAAATTAAGGAACACGGCCTATTTACATCTATAGTTGAGACAGGCTGAAGTTCAGAATCATTCCTGATCAAGTCTAATGTCCTTATCTACTGAAATATTTACTGTCTGAAATAAATAGAGCAAGTTAAATTAAGAATAATGTTCACCATGTAGAGAGCTGCACAAAATCATAAAAGAACATTTAAATAGCAGTGAATCATTCCCATGGTACTGCATTCCACCATTCTTTCTCACTGTCTCATTGCTTTTTTCATTTTTTTACCATTCATTCTTTTTCTCATGAGAGCTGTTTTTTTATTAAATGTATCTAATGTTCTAAATGGTGGCACATTATAAAAGACCACTGTTTTAATGTAAAAAAGCTGCTGGAAAGCGTACCAATACTTGTTTCAGATGGTATATTTTATACAAACTATAAATAATTAATATCTTGAATTTAAAACTACATCTTAAAAAGAAATCAGATGGATGAAAAATCAGAGCAGAGAAGATGGAAAGGTCCAGAACCTGCAGGAATCATTGGCAAAGAAACTGGAAGTACGTCATCAAGCTCAGCATAGAGGAAATACTCTGTGTTAAAGCAGCAGCAGAACACATCAAGTCAAGTCAACTTTATTTCTATAGCGCTTTTTCCAATAGACATTGTCTCAAAGCAACTTTACAAAATGCAGGACGAACAGATACACAAGCATAAACTGGACAATCAATCAGGCTGATGTCTGTTGTGGAGCACAGAGAAGTTGTGCGACAACAGAAGATGCAGAAGGAGAAAGATGAGAAACTTTGTGCAAATAAAGAAGCAGGTCGTATTTATTATGAAAACCTGTGCCTCGATACTCTGAATCCAGAGTCAACAAAACCGTAACTTTGTTCAAATGACTAAGAAATGAATTTAGGAGAAGTGCAATAAACAAGAGGGGCTACAAAATACTTTGAGGAACATTGAAATTATCGCAGATAAAGAGAAACAATTTAAGAAATCTGTTCAACAGGTGATTCAGACTACTCCCCATGACCAGAAGAACAGCTATCCACTGCTCAAGACATAAAAATAATACAAATAAAATTTGTACAAAAATATTTTACTTTTCACCTATCAGCTCCATTCAGACAAGATGTCAGAAATCTCCAGTGAAGAAAATTGAAAAAAAAAAAAAAACACAAACAACAACAACTAATACTGCTGCATACAAGAACTACCCAAGAAGGATGGGCCTTGTTGAGTCTGGTTCCTCTCAAGGTCTTTTTTTGTAATTTTCAGGGATTCTTTCCTTGCCACAGTGGCCCTCGGCTTGCTTAACAGGGGTTTCTGTTTGTCCTGTTTTTTGTAAAGTTGCTTTGAGAGAATGTCTATTGGAAAAAGCGCGATATAAATAAAGATGACTTGACTTAATAAACCAAAACTAAAACCAACAAAAATTATTTTGAGCAGAGAAAGATAATTCATCCCCATTATAGACTGGTGAAGGAGTGTTCACATCGAACCAAAATAAACCAAAAAAAAGATTAGGCCAGTCGTTATCAGGTCTGCAGCATGACTTTTCACTTGTGAGCTCCATTCAGACACGATGTGAGCAAGCTCCAGTGAAGAATCTGTAGATCTGCCACAAATCAAACTCACAAAACCACTAAAGTATGAAAAGAAAGTTAATGAAATTAATGAAAACAAAATACAAACAAAAAACATAAAAAAAGTTATTGTGAACAATTGAGCATAGAAAACATAATTGGTCCTGATTGTAGGGGGATAGAAGAGTGACCCCTCGAGTTTTGGTCAAAATTGAAGTAAAAAAACCCAAAAGTGAATGTTCACCTGTGAGCTCCATCAAGCCACATGTGAGCAATCTCCATTGACGAACCAGTAGATCTGCCCCAAAGTAAACCCACAAAAACCCTAAAATACTAAAGAAAAATGGGGAATAAAATAGAACACACAAAAACCTTACTTTTAAATACTCTTAAAAATAAAATTTGAACAATTAAGCAAAGAAAGATACACTGAAAAGAAGGTTTACAATCAAATCTAATGCACAATAAACATCCATACTTCTAAGATTTAGAGAAAATGAAAAGCTGGTAAAAGCTCGTTTACAAAATATATCTTTCCACACAGAATTCAGCACTTACCAATACCCTACATTTAAAACCATACATTTAGTTGTGTTAGTTGCCACATTTCTGTTTGGGTTTATTTTGGACGCTCCTGTTTCCTCCCACAGTCCAAAACATCTAGGTAAGGTAAATTAGAGATATGTAGATGATGTATGTATATTGGAGTTGAATGAATGAATAAATAAATACTGTGTGTAATGACGTTTTAATATTAACCCAAAAATGAAAAAAAAAATTTTTTTTTATTTATTATTAAATTATTTTATCTGAATAGCAGCCATGGAAAGCAATACGTAAACCAGCAAATAAATGAATAATAATGCTCACTGCTATGTAGAGTTAAAAAAAAAACATAAGACCAAAAGCAGAAATCAATCTTCTCACATAGTTATAGAATATTTTTATATAGAAAACTCTCATTTTCAGTTAAACACATCCTACTCATATGTTACTATAACTCTCAAACATGTTTAAAACTACTTTAAAATAACCAAACTAAGTAACCAAAACATTTAAAATCATAAAACTTACTAATAATCTTCAGAATTTGGACACAGTTTGAATGTTTAAAACAATTATTTTCTTGTGCTTTTGATTATTATAGACAAAGGTGCAGAGCCTGGGGGTTCTTGGTCATAGAAACTTATGGTGATCAGAAGATGTTGGGTTGCTGTCGTTCTGCCTCTCCTGTCCACACTCAGGTGTGGGTAGAGGAGGTGGGCGCTAATGTTCTGTGATAGCTTTCATGACCTTGTTACCTGCTTGCTTTCCCTATAAGTTATTCTGTAATAATTAGGGCTGCCAGAGTCGAAAACTTTCTATAAACTGCTTTAGTTAACTTACGTTATACATTATTAACTACATACACTATTATTCTACCCCAAGGGCATTCTGGCGGAAAGCTGTTTACCCGCAGAGGTTACGGTTTGAAATTGGGACTGCAGTTCCAATATTGCTGCTCCTGCCTGATGTGACAATTTCCTCCAGAACCACCCAAGATGGATGGCCCCTGCTAAGTCTGATTCCTTTCAAGGTTTCTTCTTGTCATTTTTATGGAAACCTGTTTACCCGCTGAGGCTAAGGACTGAAATCGAGACTGCAGTTTCAATATTGCTGCATTTAAGGACTACCCAAGAAGGATGGGCCCTGTTAACTCCGATTCCTCTTAAGGTTTCGTGCTGTAATTTTCAGGAAGTTTTTTCTTGCCACAGTTGCCTTTGGCTTGCTCAACAGGGGTTTTTGTATCTGTTCGCCCAGTATTTTGTCTATTGTAAAAAGTGCTATAATAAATAAAGTTGACTTGACTTGAATATAGATTTCCATACCCATTAATTCAGTTACTCTCAGTGATGAACGAAAAATTGTCTATTATGTAGGATATTAAAAAAGTAACAAATGAACTAATTAAAAATCAGCTATCGGAAAAAAAAATAACAAATTAGCCAATTTTAGCCAAAAATACAAAAATGCTTCTGGGTGTCCAAGTGGCGTTTTTTTAGATCCCTTGCACCTCCATTGGACACCGAGATAAATGTGCCTGCTTTGCACACTGTGCGCATCCCCTTTGTCTCGACCTGGTCTGAAAGCAGGAAAAATTTCTAAATCATTGGTAAACATACACTTGCGCTTCGGCATGTTGCTTGCTTCCTGACAGTAACATTCTGATTAAGAACAGGGCTTCCTCACGGAGCGGCTCAGAGATGACGTCACACGCAGCGCCGTGCGCGGTGCCCTGGTGCCTGTAAATTTTATAGTCCAATGAAGGTAATTTAAAACCGGACATTTTCTCACTTACAAAAACCCGGGACGACTGGGACAGGACGTGAAATACAGACATAAAAAATACAGAATAAAGACTACAGGATAAACAACACAAAGCCACACCACAAAATGCATACATTTCCTTACGGCGCACGGCAAAGATACAAAAAGAAAAAGACTAGAAAAAAATCACTCGGTGCAAAAATCGTGAGCTTGAATTAGTTTCAAAAGTGTCTGCGTAACTTTGCGCGCACTTGATGCTCTTGAATGCTCGCGCTTGCTCGGCACGTAAAACCCGTGTGTTGATTGGTTGTTGTGAAATTGCTGGCGCAATGTGTGCGCCTAAGTTATCAAACAAATATAGCTTGTTATTTTTAACTGGTGATTACACTGAGGCTAAACCTTGGGCTTTGTGAGGTTGTCGACTGCGTCCGATTTGCTGTGTGGTTATACATTGTATTGAAGTCGAGGAATAAGAAGAAGCCATTGCTAAGAGTGGAACCGAATATAGTGAATTGTTTTGTTATTTTTTTCGTTCTGCAATAGAATACTATATTGAACTACACATAATGTCCTGTTCTGGTAATCTCATATGGGATGTGAGGAAACGAGCGATTGGATACACACATCCAAACACAATCCGAACGAATTTTTTAGGTAAGTCGATCAAGCTGTTTTTGAAATCAACGAAGGCTGTATTTATTTCGGCTTTTTTTTTTAGAATGACTCGTTTGTTTTTATCGGATGTTAACAGTGTTGTTACTTCTCCAAAGTGTGAACTGTCGGAGAATCTTGGATATTGTTTATGTTGATCAATATAAAGTTTATGCTGCCAATAGTGTTTATGTTGATAAGGTCGTGACGCATACAGTTGAAGTCAATAATATAATGTGCGTGATTGTGGACTGACGCCTAGTTTCGAGCTGATGTTGACTCGAAACATTTTATGGATCGCAGAAAGGGCACTTTTATTTTTAGACACAGCAGAGTCAGGCACAAAGCAGGCTAAATGAGTTGAGCGTAAGAATTAAAACAATCACCACTGCAATGTGCATGTTTTGTAAATTATAAGTGTATTTAATTAGTTAGTGTTTGTTTTTTATTATTATTTTTTATTATAGAAAGCAAAGGCTAAGATAATGGGTTAGTGGAGTTATCTGTCTAAGACAGTTCTTTGAGATAAGACATCAACATCCATATAACCAAATTCCATATCTGCCAGAATCAATGTGCTTTGTTGTGTAGGTTATACATCATACAAAAGTTCAGACAAGGTAATCTTCTGAACTGTATTGGATCCAGATTTGATGTCTTGAAATGAAAGCTGAAATTGTGATCTGTTGTCTTATTCTTTTGTAATGTCAAACCGAAATGATTTCAGTCTATAGCAAAGATAAAGGGATTGGTCTCATTGTTTCCAATATTTTAGGAGGGGACTGTTTGCCAATGGTTTTCATTGTAAAACTGTTGTGATAGGAAAAGTCTTTTAAAATATTGATACTTAAGAAATGAGATAAACAAAAACATTATTAGGGCAGAGACAAATTTTTATAGAAAGGAACCCAGGAAACCAAGGATAAATGACAATTGATTTAAACATAATGGCTGATCAAATAAGTCAGGGGTCAGGAACCTATGGCTCGCGAGCCAGATGTGGCTCTTTCAATGGCTGCATCTGGCTCGCAGACAAATCTTTAATAAAAAAAATTATATCGTTAAAAGTATAAAACATTCTCATGTATTTCAATCCATTCATTTACTACCGCGCATGTT
>JAOTRQ010000014.1:2263308-2273970 GCA_028565875.1 Hoplisoma paleatum | reverse complement strand
CTCATCACTAAACAAAAGATAATGCTTGTCAAGACTTAATTAACAAGCTATAGCCAAGCAGCATAGGGTTGTTTTAACCAGCTAGATTTTTAGCAAGGTGTTTACATTTGCAGAATAAAAAATTTACACAATTTAGTGCAGTGAAATACACATTTATATACACTACTGGCACTACACATGTTCACCACGACAATGATATATGTAAGATTCAGAATAGCAATGCAAGTGGTAAGAACGTCTATTAACTTGATAGGAAAAATGGCGTCGCATGTAGTCGCAGGTGTGTATGTGCGTTTGCTCATGTGCACCAGTAGGTGGGGCATTTTGTCGCGGTCTGTGTGGGAGTTAAAGTGTTAAATAAATCTAGCAGTTTATCTCAACATCAATTCTGAAGAAGTGTTTGGATTTGTGTGCCATCTTGTGGCGAAACCTAGTTATACAACTTCTGATCGGAATTGAGCTGGTTTCCTACAGCCACCAGGTGGCAGGACGAGACACGGCTAGGTTATGCTATGCTACGATTTTATACGAACAGTAACGTGCATGTAAAAACTTAATATCGTGTTAAAACCATAGTTTAATTAATTAATTACATTTATGCTGGTCAAAACACACCCTATGCTGTTTGGGTATATTGTGTTAATTAACTCTTGACTAGCATTGGATATTTTATTCCTCGATAAACCAGCTGCTATTGAGCAAAACTTTTAGCAGGGTCATGACCAATAAATACATATAAGAACAGTTAATAAAAACAAATATATACAAAACACATGCAGATTCAAAACCATAAAGTAGAATATAATGTGAAACGATCTGAATAACAGTGCAAATCTCACAATTTTATTCAAATTGCTTTATTTCCTGCTAAAATTTAGCTCAAGACCAGCTGGTCATCAAGGAATAAAACACACAATGCCTGTAGGCTTTAGTTAAAAACAAAAATCCAACCAGCATAGGGTGTTTTTTGACCAGCTGGTCTTTAGCTGGATTTGTTTTGCACGGATGGCAATAACACAGCAAAACACACAACAGCGTTTAAATGCCATGCATTACAATTATCTATGTGTCATAAATGTGGCATCTATGTATCTGTTTTTTATTGTCAGCACACAAAGTGATGTATTGAGATATAATCAGACTATATATATATATTCTACTATAAAATATTCACCCCCAACAACTTCACACACAGTGTGATCTGTAATAATTGTTGGTACTTGTTATTGAGGGTGGCGGAGGAGTTACAGCCATTGATAGTGTCTATCAGTCAACGCGTCACCTTGTCTGCCCCCCACCTTTCTCCAATCTCTCTCTCTTCCATCTTCCTCAGGAGGACAAAGAATCCACTCACACAACCTTCACCACATTACAACGCCACATTACACGAACAAGCTAGTGAAGGTAAAGAGCCAATCATGCCACCCACTAAGGCTTTGGTCAAATTGTCTGATTATATCACAATACATCACATTGCAATTATTTTAATATACTAAACATGGTTCACTACTTTGGGGTCTAAACTGCTTCCACAAAGAATATATTTAAAAAAAAGTCTAGATTCTGTTCAGTGCTTTTGCGCTTTGCTTAATTATGAAGGGAGTGGCACTGAGTATCAAGTGGAATCATGCAAAACAGGATATACTTTAGACTAATGTAAAATAATGGGACTGTTTTTGACATGTCTGCACTATAAATAACAAAAATATATCAATAATATATATGAAATACAAATAAAGCCACGTCAATCTTCAGCTAATTGAATAAATCATGCACGTTTGTTTTTAATTGTTAGAATGGATTGTACTAAAACAACAACAACAAAAAATAATAATAAAATTCATGGAGAGACTTATGTTAGGTTTCACCACAGCAGATTGTGATTTGCACTATTCATTAAGTATTGTTCTGTATTTGGTTTGTGCACATAAATGTAGATCTTTCGCATGTTCACTTCGATTATGTCAATTCGAGGGTAGAAGAGGAGGGGTGCTCCAACCAAGTATAATGGAAGGGAACTATACCCCATACACCCTTTTAGGTCACAGCGTCTCATGGCTTTTCATATCACTCCTATAGAGATAACACTCAGCTAATTCTGTCATTTCCTCCTTGAAACAATCAAGCCTCAGCCACCATTTTAGCATGTCTGCGGAATCAACTGACCTTCTCATCACACCAGGAATATTTGTCCGTTCCTGTCTACTGAAGCTGCTCAGATTCTTATTCAGTTTTGTAATTTCATCTGAACTACTGCAGCTCTCGTCTGGCAGGGGCTTCCAAAAAGGCAAGGGGCTTTTGTCCAACATTGAACCTTTGCAGCTCGTTCAGCTCGATATTTAACCAATCTAAATACTGCCACATCACGCACCTGCTGTGTTGTCTTCATGGGTTCCTGTAACATGTTAGCACAAGTGCTAAAACTCCTTTTTGTAGCACTCTCAAGTAATGTTAAGTTACATTTAAGTATGTAAATTTGTAGTGCTGTTTATATGAATATCTAAGGCCATCTAAAAGATCACAAGAATTTTTTTAAACAATCAATAGTCTCAACCTATTATCTATATGGAGATGATACAAGAGTTAATTGTCATTTAGTACCAAGCTTCCTATAAAACCTTTTTACTATAACCCTAGTGCTTATCAAGCGGTGGCTTATGAACCCTGAAAGAGTTTTTCAGTGGTCACTACATAGTTTGTATATATTTCATCTTAGTAAAACAATATATTATTACTAATGTATTTAAAAGTAATTAGATAATGTGATGAAGATTGTGAGCTTTTTCATGCAATTATACAGATTGGTTAAAACTGTAGATTATGGCAGCAAACTACCGCAATCTGGCAACCCTATTCATTGCACCCGCTTCCCAGACATAGGTTTTTAGCACATTGTAGAAAATGTAATATGTTACAGATCACCCCTGTGTACACTTACGACATGCTGATTGTCCTTCCTGGGCAGATGGGATCTTCCAGCAAGACACTGTGACATGTCTCAGATCCACAAATGTCGACTGGATAAAAGAGCATGCCCAAGACTTTTAAGTACTAACCGAATTTCCCAGACTTCATCCATCATTTAGCATCTGTTTGACCATGTTGATGATTGTGTTTGCTCTGCTCTCTGTGTAAACATAACCATACTATACTTTATATTGCAAGAAATACTGATCAGAAATCTTGTTAGAATAAATGTTCTGCAAGAGCTAAACACAGAACAACATGACAGCTTAAGTCTTTATTAAAACATGGGTTATAAGATTATGTGCAATTCATAATCAGGAGAAACCCATTTGTCCTTCTTGACTGCTTTCTGACTGAGAAGTGTTGACTTTTATTTATTTATTTATTTATTTTTCAAAATAAATGACAATTGTAAATACAACCAATTATGGAAACATGCATTGTGGTTATATGTTATACAATATTTTATATACCTGTTATATAAATGGTACCTGTTAGTGGGCTGATTGATGCACATGGTAGAAAGAAAATAAATCTAGTTTTAATATAATGGTGTTAGAATACACATTTTCAATAGCAGAGCTAATTTTGGACCAACACAATATTGAGAAAGTAGTCATAATTTTCTTTCTGATAAGTGTATATTTATATAGTAGAAATTAACTTTTAGTATACTGGTGATTGCTATTAATATTTATCAGCTCCTAGTATAGGTAATTCATTTTTGTAAGATAAATTCACAGTGAGCAAGCTTACTGGTTATTATAGCTAGTAACATTTATTCTTGTTAAGTAATGTGCAAATTTCTCTCACCTCGACACTACTCAATCTAACTACATGGGAGCTGGCACCTAAAAAAGGGTTAAAGCCGAGCGGCAACCATCACTTTAATCATAATCAACCCTCCTAAAGAGGAGTAATGGACGTCGTGCGCTCTGCTCCGCCCCAGATTAGAGACTAATTTGCATAACGCCTTTCCTCATGCAGCTCTCGGAGGACTCAGGCAGGCGTGGCTGCAGGCTCTGTGACTAATGGCCGCTCGCGTAGCGTTTAGTCCGTGCACCACACGGCCTGGCCCGAGTTGCACTGATTGATGACCTGACGGGAGAAATAGTGCAGAACTTTTTTTTAATAAGAGTGCAAGAGGTGTTTAAAAACTGCAGTAATGGAGAAATATGAAGGTGTAAAGAAGTGGCAAAGAGGAACGAAGAGAGCAAGGATAACTCCTTGATACCCTCTTCGAGGTTGGATTCTCAAGTAGAATTATTTTTGGAAAAACAAAACACATTATTATAATCATCAAATACTTACATAATGTTCAGCACATATAACAGCTATACACACAGGACGTGATGCAACCAGGTAGATTGTTATGTGGAGCCATGCTGACAGCCCTGCTGATATAGGGGTAGGGACGGCACTGTGGCTTAGAGGCAATCACTGCAAGGGTTTGCATGTTCTCCCCGAGTCTCTGTAAATTTACTCTGGGCGCTTTGGTTTACTCAAAGTCCAAAAATACGTAGTCAAAGAAAATTGAAGATATTCAGTTGTCCATAACTGCGTTTGATGTGACTTGTGTAATGAATGACCGTCTCCTGTCATGAATGTTCCCTGAAAGTGTAAAACATGATGCTAATAAATTAATCAACAAATAAACTGGTGGAGGAGAAGTGCTGGAAGATCCACAGAGTGAACTTAATTATCAAGGTGGTCCTACATATGCTCTCTGGGGTTTACGAATTAGAAGTAGGAATTAGAGGTTCAGGTTAGTACTTGGAAGTCTGTGTCATGCATGTCCACCCATGTCGCATTGCCTTGATGAAGTATCCCATCAAAAACAGGGTATATATATTAAGCATGTAGATGATGGATTCCAAACTAAATCACCTCAGTGCCTTTAACGTCTATGCATGGGCCCAGCTTTTGTTCTTCCAGCATTATTTGTGGGCTGTTTGTTCTGTGAAGCTTCTTGCCTCACACATCGGTGCCTTTATTTTTCAATTAGCAGAATATTATCAGCGGAGTCAATTTTTGTTTTATAGTTTTATAGTATTGCATAGATTTGGGAGTTTCATACATCCTTCAACTTGGATGGCTCTGGCAGTTTGCTGTTTCTTGAATATAGTTCTAAAATGACGAATGCTAAAACAAGGCCATCTGTAGGTAACAGGAAGATAGTAACCTAAACCTAAAATATTAGCGGTGAAACTTGTTATACTTACTAAGCTTACAGTTAGCACCATGTCATCTAAACCAACTAAATTAGGGGGCACAAATTACCAGTCTCAAATGTCTCATTTTGTGTACTGAACACAGATAAATTGATACTGACAATCTTGTATTAGTGAGAATATAGAAGTTTAATAGCCAAACATCACATAGTTGTTTTTAAAATCTTACTGAGGAACCCACTGTGCAAAATCATCTCCATGCTCATCTTCAATTTGAATCATCTGGCCAGCCCATTGTAGATGTAACATCTTTAAAAAAATCACTTGAAACTACTTGGTATTCTGAAGAAATTCTTACTTTCTGGGTTTTAGAGGTAGCTGTCTACACTATGTAATACACATTTCTCTCCTCCAATAAGCCAGAACTGTGACTGTGATGTCATGGGCTTAATCAGTCCACTGGGGTCCATAAAGCAAGACGAGTCGTGGCTGCTGAATGAGCTGCAGTTGTTGTAGGTCTGCAGAATTTTGCCTCAGGATGTGATTCGTCCTGTATATCGTTCGCCAGTGACATGATAATGTTTACATCTTGAAGGTGTAGGTCAACAGTGCTCACTATTTTACCCCAACTGCGGAATTTACAAAATTTTATAAAGAACTATTGAACATGGTTTACAATAAGTTTTGTTTATTGCAGTAATTGTTCAATTGTATTATACTCACTTAGGACCACAGTTTTTTATATTGCAATTTGTTCAAAATTTATGAGGGATTTTTAAAAACTTTGAAACACTTTACACTTGGCCAACTGTTGTTAATGGTTTCCATATTAGAAAATTAAAAAGCTCAGTCTTACTCGGTTCAGTTAGTCATTGTGTATCTATGTATGTGTCACAATAATTTGGAAAAACATCATCTAAATTATGCACAAAGCAGAAACAACCTTAGCTAGTTTATCGCCATAAAACATAACATTCTTATATCTTCTATGTACAATGTTTTTATGATGTTTGTGTCCCACAGCAGTGTAGCTGACCTCTTTAAGCATTCACATATCAGTAAACATGTACTAAGCCGAGCTGATTTGTGAACTGACACTGTTTCACCTTTTATCTGCAGGTCATCTTGAATTTGGATACTATGGAAGGAGACCAAGAGGCACCCAACATCTGACATGGAGACATAAAAACAGACTGATATATGCCAGAACTAAGCTCAGAAAGCCAGACTCCCTTTGGGAGAACCTAAATAAAGCTTTTAGTAAAGTATTTCACTATTAACAGTCCCAACATGGTGGAGGAAACAGCAGCGCAAAGAGGACAATACAAGCACCAAAAAGCATGCAATGGATTAAGATAAAGTGCTTCCTCTGGGTACTCCGGTTTGCCCTTCCAAATCAAATCATACAGAAGATTGATTGGTAACTCCAGAATGCTTTCAGTAATGTATAAGTGGGTGATTGAGTATGTAAATTGTCACAATCTATAGAGTCTTTTATTGCCTTGCGGCCTAATGCTGCACCCACCATGACCCAGACCAAAATGAAGCAATTAGATAATAAGATAAAAATATATAATGTATATGTATAAAAATATATAACAACTATGAAGATTTATTTTAATGCCAAATCTTTATGTCGTAAACTCATATTTCGTTTAGCTCAACAATTATAATTGCTGTATCGCTTGTGTTTGAATGTAATGTACATATTTATCTATATTAATAATATTAAATGTACTTACACAATTATTCCACTTCAGTAATTATGTCCTCTTGAAATTCTGGACCTTGTATATGTTCCAGACCAACTTTATCCACAGCTTGTCTTAAGCAATTTGCTGATCGTTCAGCAAAGATTTTGATTTTGACCTCCAAGATTTGTTTGTCAGGAAAATCTTTGTTTAGTCTTGGTTCTGTTTTGTAATAAAAATATGTAATTAAGTTCCTATTTCAGAAATTTTGGTTAAGAGTCTAAAGTAGTTCATTCAGATAGTATCTGCTAGCTTAGCTTAGGGTTTAGGATTGTTAGTTAAACAGTAAGTAAATTACAATATATTTATAATTACTATACTAATTATTAATGTAAATTCTTTTTTGAAGATCTATTTCAAGTCTAGATAAAATATGCAAAATGTTGTACTATTTTTCATGAACACTAGCCTCTTTCTTATTTAGTAGACAAACCTGAGTGCATCTGAAACATTTCCCTGGGTAAAATTCCCAGAGGGCCATTTTCACAGGTTTTTGCATATTTTGTAGGATTGTAAAAGCTTAATCTATCCCATTCATTACTGGTTAATCAAACTTATCACATTCTGGTCAATAAACAGTGCAGGTACACAACAGTACAATAAAAACAATAAAAAATAGTATTGTTGACAGGACAGCAATTTAGAACTAAAACCTTGTTACAACTTGCCAAATCAATATTATACATGCTTTTATGTTTATAATATAAACTACAGTCAAGAGTTGAAACACTGTTTTTTTAGCTTTAGACTTTTGGAGTTAGTAACCTTGTCTAAATAAAGTTTTAGTTTAGAAGAATAAAGATAAGACTAGATATTCTATATTAGGTAAAAAAGACAATCCATATTGTAATTAGTAATAGGGATGCTAGTGAGACATTCAAAATCATACAGGTAACGTTTTATATGAAGTCCATGGTCTAATAAGCTTTAGGGCAAAAAGAGTTTTATGTGATCACGTGAAAGCAGTGGGTTTACATCACACAAAAAAGTGTAAAAAAATTATTGTTCTGCAATGAATATTTCTCATTATAAATTGTTAATAAAAGAGATACAAGTAAAGAATCTCAATAATAACAATACTACCAATAAAAGGCTGGTATGCGGTTACAGAGAATATTTTATTAGTTTATCATTATTAATAAAAACATAATTAACAAATTGTATCCTATCCTATACATGTATATGATACATAAAAAGAGACAATATTTAATACTCTAAAAAGTGACCATGATATCAATTATATTTAACATTTAAAATTAGACCGACATTTACCATAATTGTACCCACTACTTTTATACGCCCACATCTGACCCTTAATGCAGACACAGTGTCCATGTACTGTACGTCCCTTGAGTGCACTTGTGTGTTTGTATGCAAATGAGTGTGTAATAAGGTGGAATAATGAATTCATTACATGCTATCTGACACCATTACCATAATAATGCCAAACACATACATCAGCGCGCCTTCAGCTTCACACCCCGCTTCCCTCAGCTGGACACATGAATCATGTGACACACCGGACCAGAACGAAACTACGAAAGGCTAGTCGTACCTCATCGTGCTTTCAGTATTGAGGAGAGGTTTTTCTAAAGCTGCTTAATCCTACAATATTTTCTTTTAAAAATAGTACTTGGGTGCATATAAAAAAAGGAAAATATTCAAAATAAATAGGCTTTGTACAATAAAAGCATCTTTTTATGCTGAAATGTAATATAGACTAAATATGTATTATGGCACACATGCTATCTCACAATACAGTGCTTAATAATGACATCAATCACCATTCTGCCTCAGTAATTATTATTTCTGATCTTTAGTATGAATGTAGTGTGACTGAAAATAAAGCAAAATTGACTATTCAGTTGAAAGTATATAAATATTACTTTTTGTAAGACAAGTAAATGGGTTGCACTGTGACCTCATAGCAAGACGAGTCTGGGTTCAAACCACAAACAGGGTGGTCCATGTCTTCAGATGTAAATGATGCACTATATTTGTTTTGACACTATGGATCCACCTCTAGTCATCTACCAGCAGCTCTGGGATGCAGTATAGTCAACATGGCTTCATATACATTTTACTACTGACAACCGACTAGTTAGCTGCTTTCCATGATACACATGTTGGTTATCGTGATAATGTGACACCACATTGTATGTTTGATCGGTAACTATTTTTAAATATATAATTTAACTTTGTGTAGACATCATGAATGTGATAATGGTGAGCCAGAATTAGATGGCTGGATGAATGGATACATGTATGGCCAGACAGGTGGCAGACAGACAGACAAAACATTTATTCATTTAATTTTAATCACATTTTTTTAAACTGACCAATATACTGACCATCAGTTAATTGCAATGCATGTTCTTTGTTTAGATTGTTTTTCTTACAGTCTTACCGACAAGATTTGAACTGTGTAGCACTTACACTAACTGACCAATTACTAACTTCACATGATTGACATGCTTTTGTGTATTTATTTAAGAATATCTAAGTATTTTAGAAGGATACTAAATTTTAAATGTTATTTATGTAGAAAACATTATCTTACAGTTGACCATCTGGCTAGCTTTGCTGCTAAGCTAATTAGTCTGTTCTAGTAAAGTAACATTTAGATTTGTGAGAGATGTAGAGTGTGTTTTAATATATTCTTACTTGTTTATTTGTGTCTTACTTGTTTATCAGTATATTTGTAGTCATTCATGTAATCTTTAACCCTTTAAATGTTAATGTTAATTACGCTGCAGTAAATCTACAGGTTTGGCAATCCAAGTTACACATTCTCCTTGTGTACATATGGGTTTACTACAGGCTTGCTACTAAGTGAATTACAACGTTGAGGAGAGATACAGCGTTGTCCATTACTGTGTTTCCTACTACATGTAAAATAATAAAACGTATGCAAAGCGTAATCTTTTTCTGTCATGTACAGTGACATTCGTTAAAATTGACATGACATTAAAAGGGAACTGGCATGAAGTGACAATGACATTAAAATCTCAAAACAAACAAACATCATCCAGTAATGATTTACAATATGTGTGCATGTTTAGTGATGCCCTTAATAAGCTTGGTTACATTTTATTTAAAATATGAAACACATGCTATTTTAAAAATTCCTGAAAAAAGTTCTTGTTACAGAACCACCGCAAGGACTACAGGCGCACCTCCAGCAGGATCTCAGTGGGTGCATTCATACCCTGAGATAGATAGCAGACATTAGCAGGAAGATTCTTTTCCTGGTCCATCATCTTTTGTCAGTGCCGTTTAATAATTTACTCACAGAGTGACAGGGTTAACATCCTATATGTGGTAGGCCTATCGGCCCAAAGTGGCTAAGATCTATTACGACTAAGAAAACACAGCATCACTCATTTATATTAAAACCTGTTGTCATCATCTACAGCTACACGCTGCCAAAGACACAAATACCCATAACACAATACCTGTTGTTCCTGCAAGAAAAAAATGTGTGATGGTGATCAAGTGTGATGGGAATCTCCGATACTACTTAACCTTTCCCATTGTGCTTTTAAAGTTGTATTTGTGAGGGAATGTGTACCGTGACATTCCTCTTTAAACTTCCTCTTTTATAAGTGTTACTGACATGAATAAAAGCTATTTTACATGTACTATGTAAACGTACTATATTTTCAGATGCTGCAACCTCTATTTGAGAACTACAGTAGGGACCACACACACACACACACACACACACACACACACACACACACACACACACACACACACACACACACACACAC
>JAOTRQ010000014.1:2246242-2259006 GCA_028565875.1 Hoplisoma paleatum | reverse complement strand
TTGTTTTTGTTTTTGTTTTGTTTTTTGCCATTCTGAAATGTACCATCAAAATCCTTTTATATCCCTAGAATACTCTATCCTTCATTCATTTTGATGCACCTATCAAAACTTATTTTTGACATAATATTTGCCTTTCATCTGACAGCAATGCAAAGACTAATGAAAAGTTAACGTGGTAAACCAACTGTGCCACAACTGGTACCACGGCACCCTGCCTTGCAGGACATTGTGGGATATGTCCTTCACAGGAACGCCTGCTCAGATGATGTATTACAGCTCAGTATGAATTGTATGCTACTCTAGGAGGAGGGGTAACACCAGCATTATGTAAACTCTTAATTTCTCTTTTCCTTTTCCATGTTTTTGACCAGGTCCATTATAAGCCTGCTGGGAGACGATGAGTGTTTGTGTTAGCCCGAAAAGCATAAGAAAGCCAAAAAGATAGTCCCTAAGGCTTCGTTACACCTATAAATACCAACGTGTACATTTTAATGAGTCTTTTATTCAATGAGTTTAAACAGAAATTGCTGCTCGATACGCAATTGTAAAAAAAATTAGAATACTTTTTTACCCCTGTGCTTTTTCTTATTCTTCTGCATTCAACCAGAACTGTGTCGTTAAACACACATGTAAAACACTAGTAATCACACATTAAACTGCAGCAGTGAGCACACATGCCCAGTGCAGTGGACAGTCCTAGCCACAATGCCAAGTGAGTAATTAGGGGTCAGGTGCCTTGCTCAAGGGTACTTCAGTTGAGACCTTTTGACTCTTGGAATCAAACCAGCAACCATCTCAAGCCCTGTTCTCAAACCACCAGACCATTGTTGCAGGCAATTTATTCTGGCAATTTGGTCATAGAACTGAAGCTAGAGCAAACGTTTAACAAAATAATTAGTATAGGTGCCAACGGGTTTGAACAATATAAACACAAATAAATTATTAAACAGTCAAAACAATCTATGGAATAAACTATGGAAGTTGCTGGCATCACCATGCTATATTTAAAGCCTTTAGAAAAAGTATTAGGCCAGCTTGATAGTGCTACGTTTTCCTGTTTGTACAATTTCTCACTTTGTTAAACAATGTAATGTCTAAGTTAAAATCGGGTGTCAAGAAACGTATACGGGGTTTTGCAAATTTTGGTTTGTCAAGCATTAGGGGGGCAAGAAAAATTGTTGTTGTGGTAATGTACTAGATGGTGAATGTACAGTTATGAGAGAACATGATTATAAGAACGTATTGGTTAGGGGCAACTGGCAGCCTGTGGTAGCACCTTGTTAAGTACCTTAACAAGTTAGCTATCAATGACTTTTATTCTTACAAACCACTACAAAAGTGTTGTTAAAGTACCATCAGTATAATAACATCAACAAATCTGTCCATATAACCACTGAAATATCTGCTATTTATTACATTTTAAAATGAAATATTCGTGTGAGTCCAAGAAGCATGGCCAGATATTCCACTAGACCACCAGCAATGTGATTGTGAACTTTCCAAGCTCGAACTGTAGTTGTTCTATAGGTCAGCTGGCAACAAGAATGCCCACTATGGTGTTAGCACAAGAACGTGTACAAAGATGAAACATTTTGAAGCTCAAAGTCCCCAGCAGCAGAAGACTTATGAGTAAGCAAAATTTGTAGGTAATGATAAACATTTATATATAAGAAGCAAACAAATGTATTTATTGTATTTATTATTAAATGACTTTACTCGATTTGTGTGCTTCCAACCAACAAAATGTACACATTATAATGAAATATATCTTAATGTGCACGAATACTGATTGCTCACCCTTATTGTTATTCATTTATTAAGAAAATGGTATCTGGTTGGACAGAACTACAGACCATCCCTGTCTGTTGCACACTCATTAACATATTTACACCAATGCACTTAATAGAAGTTTAAAAGAAATCTATTTACTTTTGAGATATGGAGAAGTGGTTTTAGGGTCTTTGTTGGATTGCTGAGCTCAGAAACAGGCAGCACTGATTAGACAGACCATCTAACACATTGGCCCACACACAATAAGCTAGATAAGAAAAAAAAACACAATAAGGATGTCTAAAATTGTAGCTACAACAGAGGACCATTGATTTCCTGTTAGCGGAACTACTGTCTGAAAATGGAGGAGGGGGAACTCTAAGATGGCTGGATTGGTGAAGATATCGTAGTAGTACCAAATTGCACTTATTTTCCATGCTCGGATTGTTGAATCATTGACACCTAAATAGATTAGGTTCATGTATCACTGATAATGGCCCAGCCCATTGCTCGTATGTCAGCAAGCCGGTGTGTGTGTGATAAGCCCTATTGATTATGTACCATATTTAGTTCCCACGCCATCCTTTGTCCCCAGACTTGCAGATTTTCTTCTTTTCTTATTTCAGTTGGGGGAGGGGACAATGGTACAGCTGCCTAGTGGAAGGACGAGTTACTCACAGAGCAGCAAGTAGCAATCCTGGGTCCTTCCTGAATATGTCATGGTATAACTATATTTAACATTTTATTGTTTTTAGCTTTTAGGTTTAATAATAAATAAAATATAATAATAAAATCTCAAAGCGTAACGCAAAAACAGTGGAACAGTCGACACAAAAGCAGTTTTGCAGCTTTTTCCTAGAATGTTCTTGAGCAGAAGTGAGAAAAATACACCTGTACGTACGGTGTGTTTTAAAACCTTTTGTAATTTTGTAATTTAGTGCATATTACACACGATCACTAACAAACTAACAATTGATCGTGGTTCTCTAGCTTTTGTTTACATAATGAATTATGCTTTTATTTGCTACTTACGCTACTTACATCTATATAAAGCAGTTATATAGCACTATGTTGTAGTCCGTCTGAGTAACACAAAAAACCCCAGTACTTCAAATGACCGCCCTTGAGCTGTAGCTGTAAGCCTAAGTTGTTCAACGTTCCACTAAATACATCTGGACATGCAGTTTTCCTAATCTTAGACACCTTGCCTGTGTCACACATACATTTCAGCATCAAATCTCAGTTACTTTGGTCATTTTCTCATTGATTTATTTTGACAGGTTTAGCTACTATTAAATAAATGTCACTTTACAGACTTGGCAGACTCTCCTGATTAAATAAACCAGAACATGCCAAGATTTGGCTTCGTACCAAACCACATACTACTGTACTGTACTAAATGGGATGTCAAATGACTGTGTTAGTGCTTTTGCTAGTATCCTGATGGGGCACACGATGTTCTATTAGTTTATCACAGCTCAGTAAAAAATAAAAACAATCATAATTTAAACAAGAGTCTCACTGAATTATTTTCAAATAAAATGTAAAGGTCACTCGCACACCAGAGATTTTGAACTCCCAGGTTTAAGTCTTGGCTCTGCTTGCCTCGAACCTTTAGTAGATAAAGCTGACATCCAGTCCAATTTAGGCTAGGGTGAGAAGTTTATAGTAGGGTTTGGAACAAAATTGGAGGAGTACAGCTATCAGGGTGTGGCTATTCACATGTTGTGTGGCTAATTCACCAATGTGTAGGTGTATAAGGAAAGATAAATAGACGGAAGACATATTGGACAGTGCGCGTGCCTCAAACTTCATTTGATAACCTATATATAGAGTATACATCCTATATATGTAACTGCCATTTTTACCATTCTAGACGACCATACGCTTTAGCATACATCAGCATTATTAACCAGCTTTAAACAGCCAACCAGCCAAGAGATAATGTACACCCACACAAATTAGGATTGTACCGGAGTGAATGATTAATTTTGTTTTTTTTATAAATCATTATTTAAAGAGTCATCCAGTTAACAAAATAAAGATGGCTCCCTGCTTTGTTTGGTTCCTCTCAGGTGAAGTTTTACCTTGCCACAGTCACATCAACTTGCTCAAAATGGGTTTTCAGTCTGGTGGTCTTAAACTCCATAAAGCTTTATGCCAATTTTCAAAAAAGCAAAAAAAAAACATACAAATAAAATTGGCTGGACCTAAAGATCTGTGTGAACCTGCATCTGCAAGAGAATTCATTTTTTAACAAGGGTTGGCGTAACTATGTTGGAAACCCAATCCTTTCAAAGTATCAGTACATACTTTCTGGTTCTTTCCGGTGGATTTAATAGGCTGCAACTGTTTCCTCATTGTACCCAGTCTATTCTCCCAGACAGTTGGCATCATTAGCAATATAACTCAGAGTTCTCCCTCGGGTGGCCACTGCACAGATCAATTAGCCAGAAGCCTAATGTTTACATCCGCCAGGACTGACATATTCCCTTCAGCTGCTTCCTGCTGCACTTCTTCTCCATCTTCTTTACATTTCAGTAGGTAGAAGATCTTGAGATGTCTTTTTTCCATTGATGTTTACATTTCAGTATTGGCACGCATGCTAGAATGATTTGTTTAATCTATCTAACCTCACATTGAAAATACAAAGTAAATGTATTTTACAATATAAAACACAGTATAAAAATATAACACTTTTATACATGCATATGATGTTTGGATTTTGCAAAACATGTATGAATGACCTAAAATTCCTCAGATTCAGGGCGTCCACCGCCGTTATGAACAACACGCAATAAATGTTGGGCATCAGACACCTGAGAAGAGGATCATCATAATAATAGTGATCGTAATCATTAAATGTGGTTTTATCAAGTCAAGTCAACTTTATTTCTATAGCACTTTTTTCCAATAGACATTGTGTCAAAGCAACTTTACAAAATGCAGGATGAACATAAACCCCTGTTGAGCAAGCCAAGGGCTTATATTATATTTTATTTAATATACAATCAAAAAATCAAACCATCAAAAATTTCTGGTGGGAGGGGGGCTGGCACTGGCCATGCTCTGACTCTATCCAAGTTTATTGTAGTGTGTAATGATGCTAATGCGAACTATGAGTACATACAAATTTATACTTGGCATATTTAATTTGGGGTCAGCTGTAGTCTACTGTTTAGGGTATGAGGCTAGTAATCTGAAAGATGCTGACTCAAACCTCACCAAGGCCCTTAATTACTCAGACTGTAACTGTAACTAATGTTATTAAAAGACGCTGTGGAAAAAAACGTCTGATAAAAGCTGGAAATAGATAAAATGTCTTTTTTGTCTTCTGAATGGAAGCACCTCACTGCAAGAACATTTTGGGTTTGATATCTAGGTGGAGTGGTGGGGCGAGTTTGCTTTTTGTCTGCATTTGTTTCCTCAATTTTTTCTACATTCCAAAAACACCGTACAGTTAATTATAGTGTATACCGAATTGGAGATACCCTATAGGTGTATGTGTTAAATGTTCAAGTGTTTAGTAACTGGCCTTTAAAAAGCTGAGATTGGCTCCAGCTCCCGTCCTCTATGGGCTTAATGTGATAGTCACTAAAGAAGGTGAGAGTGAGTGGATTTGTTTTCTGCTGCTGGGGATCCCTGATTGCATTCAAGGAAGGTTTATTGGTTATCACAATATGCTCCAACATGTGCACAATCTTTGGAGACCCTTTCTTTTTGTCTATGCTTTTTATACAGACACTTTGGTCTCCTAATAGGTGTTCTTGCACTGCATTTGAAGATCACATCTACTTAGCCTGATCATTCTACCCAGCAGAGACAATGGTCAACTACTGTATTTGGGCCATTGAGCCCACTTAATGTCATTCAGCTAACTGTAAGGTGAATACCCCTCTTCTGCACTTTTTGTCATTGCATTGCATTTTATCCCCATTTCCCACCAAAATCTGTACATTTAATTAGTCCTAATTTGCACACGGTTCTCATTTTCTCCCCCATGATCTTTTTATCTTTTTTTGCTCATCACAGCACCCCCTTTCCTCCCCTTCTTGCCCTTCTTGTCTAAAAACCCACCCACATAACGTCCAGTTGTTTTGCCCCTGGCAGACATGGTGGCCAATTAGTGATTAGTATCTGCTACAGGCACTGCCAAACATGCCCACTAAATGGCACACAGCCAACTTGTGGCAACACCGAGTTTAGAACCAAGGGGTACAAAATCTAGGAACTGGTTTGCTAGTGTAACATCTGTCTGCAACTCCACTTCCAAATAAAAAATGCATCTTGCCTGCTATTATTTACCAAGGGGCCAAATTAGGCATAATTCAAACAAGCATATGCATATTGTTGCCATTTCTCAATTCTGCTGGGAGAACATAGCTGCAAATAGGCCGCAATAAACTGCCTTTGCGTGTTTACAAAGCGTGCAGCATCCTTGGCATGACGTCAAATTTGGTACAGTACTGGCTGGATAGTTCTTAGGTTAAGGTCATGAGCAAATTCCATGCATAGTTGTTGTAGTTTCGGTTCTATGTTTGCATTGTTATTATTGCTATTACCATCACTGTTATGTCAGTTGTTAATGGAAAGATAAGAAACAGTTATTCTTGCATATAGTGAGCAGTATTTTAAAAGTGGTGGTTTAATATAACATTTTAATTGTCATTCCAGCCATGGACCGTCTTCCAGAAAACAACAAATGCTAAAAATTGAATTAATAAAATGTAATTACATTATTTAAGAATATTTTCTAACCCCTGTACTCTTTAATTCACGCATAATAATAAATTCTCAACATTTCCCCCCAATCCGTACAGTGAAACACATTTACACACACTAGTGAACACACACTTGGGGACAGTAGTGAGCACACTGGTGAACGGTGGGTAAGCCTTGCCATGGCGCCCGGGTGACAGGTAGGGGTTCTGTGCCTTTCCCAAGGGCAATTTCTTCTGATCACAAGCCAAGTTTTCTAACCGCCAAGCCACATGTGCCAAATGTTCATTCATTTTCTTTCATATTGTATCTAAGGTGATGGCCTATTAAAGTGCACAATCCCACACATCTAAGTTAAAAGATTTCGTTCTATAAATACGAAACAATTTACTTCTATATGTAATATGGATATGAAATATGAAATAATACATCAATACCAAATGTTATAAGCATTTAACACATATATGAAGATTATTTCTTTTACACTTAAAGTTAACTTTTTCTATTCAACTTGGCAGGCCATAATAATGAAATGCCTCCAAGGTATAACAGCATCTCACTATGTCCTCTCTGCAGAAGTCAGCACAAAATCATACCCAACCACTCAATGCCTCTGGCACAGTAGTTCAGTACACTATATTTAGTCTACTTTCTTTCTTGTCCACATATTAACTCAAACTAAACAAAAATAAGCAAGTTGTTAAGTAAGGATAGATCAGACTTTAGCTGCCTTTGCTAAACATGGCATTTGGGTTACTTTTAGAACTGAAAAATTGCATCACAAATGAAAAACTACAATCTGTCAGAGAGCGACTGCATCATTTCTCTCTTTATTTCTTTTTTCCCCCAGCAGGGTTTAGGAGCGGACAAAACAGGAGGCCATGCATTGGCACTGAGTGTGTTTTGATTGACCACATGGGGTTGTTGAGGACTGAACTCTGACCCAGTCCTATCAGCTAGAGACATGGTATTAGGAATTTAGACGAGGCAGTGATGGCTTTGAGGAACCAAGCAAATGAAAGACACACAAAGCATCTACACAGCACACACACACATACATAAAGTGATGACATTAGCATTTTGCGCTTTATGGCACACACTCATTGATGTTATAAATATATAGTCAATTTTGTTAAACCCCAGCTAGGCAGGACTTTTGTATGTTAAAATAATTGACATAAATTTAAAGCATTACAATGACATGAAGTTGGATTTATATATGTATATACTCTCTCACACAAACAAACACACAGACACACACACACACACATACAAGCATCTCTACAGCTCTCTCCAGTACTGATGGACAGCTTGAAGGCATACTCAGCAGCGTGTGACTCAGTACGACTCCCTGCTATGTCAATTCCTTCTTTTATTGCCAATGCTTTATCCCACACTGACTTCATAAATATGCAGCAGCTGTAGTTACAATAGTTACCCAAGATCTCTGGCACAGAAAGAGCCAGGATTGACAGTTACTACCAAGACAATGCAGGCCATTCCGTGTCCAGGGCGCCAGTGTGGACACAATAATGTGATGCAAAACATTAGCAGTGTCTTCCATCTAGCTAGTACAAACCTAAACTAGGAAAGAGTTGGGAATTAAAAAAACAATCATATTTTTTTTTTTTTACTTTTATTTGATTATAGATAAGACTTGTTTTGTCTGCTAAACTTTATAAAGTTATGAATTATGTGAGTTTATAAAGAGGTAAAAAATAAATAAGTAATTGAGCAATTCCACAACAGGTGACTAATCTTGTTGATAAAAAAAGGATCTTCAATTTACAAAAAACATTTACAAGAAAATTAAAACATATTTTTAATTTTAAAAACAATGTGTCTCTGTGAAAAATTGATTGAACATGATATGGACATTTTGTCCTCTACGGCACATAAATAACATCATTTAACAATTCTCAGAACTGGGAATTTCATTTTCTAAAAGCCAAGAGTACAAGATTAAGCTTAATTCTTTTGATCTTTAATCGTGGAGCACCAAGAACTGCCTCTCAACAACAGCTGATATGTGCACATGTCCAGGGGTTACTTTGCCAAACCTTTGTCCAGTTTTAATGTACACTGGAATATGTACAAATGCTACTTTAAACTTAATTCTAAAGCCTAAAGAAGCCTTATGTTAATGATTATCCAGAAGCGATGTCAACTTCTCTAGGCTCAGAGGTATCTAGGATGGATAATCTGACAGAAATTAACCAGTATATGAGTTTTGTTTTTTAAGGAAGAGAATGGACGCTGTGTGCAGAGTGTTATCAGCATCAAGTCCAAATCTAGAGTCTGTCATGATATGGGACTTTGGCATGATTAACTTGCATCTGTGATTGTAGAAATAATTTAGTCATACATTCCAAAGAAATCATTGAGGTCTGACCTCTAGTCCACAAGTTTCAACGTTGGAATCCATCCCTCAATGGGGCGTTCTTCATATGGCAGGACACATGCACCCAGGACACACTTCCTCATACCCATGAGCAATATAGACCAATTAATTCAGCTTTCTCCAACTTTGATTTACCAGCCGCTCCACCATACTGCCCAAATGTCAATTTAAAAATGTAATGAGTTTTTAGAGGACATGACCAGCTTTAGACGTTTCTACTCAGCAAGCGATTTCTGTTTGCTGCAACACAAAATATGTTGTTGCCATGCAACTAAATGTTGGATACCAATCCAGCTCAGAAAAGTTATATTTAACAAGGTCACAACATATTGGAATTTCTTATTACAATAACTTATTACGTTACCATTTAAATGCTTTACACTGTAAAAAATGGCATTGAGAGCTAGCCACCGTGTGGTTACCTGGACAGGACAGATTGGCTAATTGCATGACACAGAAAAAAAACAAACACACATAAATACACTAGAATGAACAATTTAATTTTGTGAAATTAGTCTGATAACACTGTATGCCTGCACATGTTATTGCAGTGGCTTGTATATTCTGGTTTATAGATATTTATTATTTAGTGTCTAGGTGATTTTATACAGTTTATTTGACTCAAAACATAAGACGAGGTATTGCTCTACTTCCACTCAGTTCAGTAGTATACATTTTTACATAGTATAAATACTGAGTGTATTCAAACACTTTTTATTTTATTTTATTTTATTACATGGCTTCAAGACATTTATTACCATTTATTTTTACTATTTATTGAGTTTTTTGTTTCATTTTTTTTTCTTTTTGCCTTTTGTTTTAGCAACACGAATAAATGCATCGCCTTGGTTTAAAACCATCACAGAACTACAAAATGTCCAGTGCAGTGGTGAGCTGTTTAATCTGGCCAATTGAATCATTACAAAATTGTGCTAAAAGAATTTTCTAATATTCATACTTTAAAAAGTGTCATTTATCGTATTTTATTTTCCCAAAATGCTTCCTTTAAAGTGCTTGTGTAGCACTTTATCAAAAAAGTTTGCCAACTCCTTGTTTAGAATATCTAAAATTTCTAATTTCAGGGTAAATGGTAGTTCAAAGTTCATAGTTTAAGTTTAATATGACCAACAAAATAGCAGGCTATAGTATTGTTCCAAATTCAAATTTAAAGCTCAAATGTAAAAGTGGTGACCAAGAAACCCAGCTTCATAATATCCTTCCCAGTTTTGATGTAGTGTCCTTTTACAAAAAACTTTAAACACTAGTGAATGCTAGTTGCTATCTTTTGTTGGTTGATTGATTGGTGGATTTAATTGAACTATTGGTTGGATTGTTTATAAATTGAATGATTGGTTTGTTTGTTTGTTTGTTAGTTGGTTGGTTTGTGGATTGGTAGGTAGGTTAAGTAAACATATTTGTAAGCAAGGTAGTGAAATGGTTGCATCCCAAATAAGGCAATAAATCTCGACCAGCAGAATTTTAAATGTTACAATGATAGAATTCACAATCATACACACACTGCATACACACACCACAAAAAATCCCAAAGCTTTATGGTCTATATCCGATACCTAGAGTGGAAGTTTCTAGGATGATCCAGAGCAATCTGCCAGCCCTCACCCACAGAGTTCTGCGCAATATCAGCTATTTTAGCCTTTAAGGGATTACAGTGATGTCATTGGCAAGGTCTCACCCTTATTGGCAGTACTCCTGCTGCAGGTCACTGTTAAGTCTGAGCAGCGTGGCTTTTGCATGTGCAATAATTCAGACTCTGACTTTGATGATAATAGCACTAATAATGCTCTGACAGTGACGGATGGGTGCAGGCCGTTTGCAGGCCAGTGAAGTGACCCCGAGTCCAATCACAGCACTTCCAGGTTAAATGTGACCCCAGGCAGCTTGAAATAGGGTCCTTTACAGAGCTGCAGAGGTCTTGAGGAGAGGACGAGGAGAGGAAGAAAATGAGATGGAAAACTGACAGCACAGATTTTCTCACTTTCACCACAAAGTGAAGAAAAGATTTAATGTAATACCTATTAAACTCTCAGGAGATGACATGCAGTCATTCATTTACAACCTCCTTGTGCACGTCAAATGCTATGATCACACCTCAACTGGTATCAACCAAGTCTCTTGATGAACTCAGGCGCCTTGCTTGCAGCGGTAAGATTGCTCCACCAGGCCATGTGTTAGACATTAAATGCAATCAGTGAGTGCGTTTTTTTTTTTTTGAGCAGGCAGAGAGATTGAGAGGAAAGCAGGTTGATAAATAGCAGAGCCCTTCTCATGCCTGTCTGCTTACAGGCAGCCTGAATAATCAAACCACAGCCTGTTTTCTTTATTTACGCCACCTGTCACCATGAGAGATTTATCGTTATACAGTGCAATGACTCTTGATTAGCATGAGTGTGTGGCCAACTAACTGCAAAACGTCCACTGTTTCTCATGCAAGAACAACGTTTTTGTGGGTTGTGATGTGAACAATGTCACTAAGGAAAGATGCTTTAGTGAAACTGTTTACAAAGACATACGCAACAAGGACAGATCTTCTCATGTTAAACTGTCTATTAGAAATGAAGTTTAATCTTAACAGGCTCACAAACAGACATCTGTTAACCATATAACAGGATCATCATCAGAAATAAAAGAAATCTTTCGAGCTTGTATAACACTTGAAAAAATATATCAAGTTAAGCTGTGATTATGGAAGTAATAGGATTCGAATTTCCCAATTTACAGACTTTGTAAACCTATGTTAAAACATTCCATAAACTCGATCGAGACAGTCTTTTGATTTATATGTTTTCATTTCTTTCTTTAAAAGCTGAATAATGTATACGATTAATAAGCTCTGTTGTCTTTACTCTGTTTTCACGAAATCAAGCCATTCTCTGATTCATGTACTTGGCCTACTGGTCCTCTTCTATCATTCTTAATCACCCCTTCAGCCCAGTGAGTAGAGAATTGCCAAGGAACACGCAACCTGTCAGATCCACCATGAGAAAGAATTAATTGAATCTTGTGGGTAAAGTTTGGACAATGAACGGTATGAACAGGCCGAGTAGTAAGACCCGGAGCAACCCCGCAAGTCATAACTCAGAGCTTGAGAGCGGTGGCCTGCTTGAGGAGGCACCGTCTGCCAATTGATTTACTATCATCCAAGGTCTCACCCCTCCGTATGATTATGTGCCTTATTAAGTGATCTGCTGGGCATGACGGATTTTCTTTATTAGATACTGTCCCATGATACATTTGCTACTTTTGAACTTGAGACTATTTCTTTGAATTGGCTCATAGTTCTGCTTCAGCATCATTTGAATTGATATCTATTCTACCTTGCCTGATGAATGTGCACAAGGCCATGTTTAAAAGGGATCAAAATAATTTGAGTCCCTTTTATACTTATGAGGCACTAAGTGCTGAGAGTACAATATATAAGGATGGGGCAGGTTCATGAGCAGCTCTGAAATCTAACAACATCTTTTATTATTAGCTTATCCAGACTTATTGCAACTGAAGATAATTGAACTAAGGCACTTAAAGACAATTTTATAATCATGTTTGTTTTCTGCCGTATTGCCTCCATTGGGTCCCTAAAAAAGCTGAGTAATAATATATATTTGTTAAGATTTAACATTTCTATGTAATTTAAGGTTTTTTTATTCACAGTTAGGCACACATTTATTTTAGTTTGTTGTCTTTAATTTTAATTAATGTAGTTTCTTTATTGCGTTCATCGTGAGATGAAAAAGGATTTAGCATTCTGCATTCTTTGCAGAGTATTTGCATACAATGACTAGAGATAGATAGATAGATAGATAGATAGATAGATAGATAGATAGATAGATAGATAGATAGATAGATAGATAGATAG
>JAOTRQ010000014.1:2228840-2246142 GCA_028565875.1 Hoplisoma paleatum | reverse complement strand
TATATATACTTTCATCATTTTTGTGTGTATTGGGGGTATTCCTGCATCATGTCCATTTCATATCACAGAGCCATATACTGGGGATGGAAAGAGGAAGGTAAACAACCTGCACTCCTGTGTGTACACACATTAGCCAATGTTTTCTCTGGTCAGCTGTGATTCATTAAAAAACCACCTAAATGCAAAGCAAAATACAAATATAAAGATCCCACATCGAACATTTCTATATAACTACGACCTTAAATAAGGTGCACACACCTGCTGGTGATCGGCTGTAATTACCAGGTCTGTTATAAAAGTCTCACATAAACAGCAACTTGTAACATAAGTGGAATACAAGATAGATTTAAGGAAGATTACTGACAGTAAAGAACCCCAGAAGTATCACTATGCAATAGGTAAAAAAAACTATCGTCACATATACCGTTTATTGTATGCTATAGCAAATGTTTATATTCATAAGTGGATTTATAAGTCTGGCCTTTAGTCTAGGATTGAGTTTAAGCTAATATTTGTCAACCTGCTGTTGCAAAGTGAGGAGGCTGATTTTTTGGATGTGATAAATTGTTTATATTTCGTTATGTTTTTGTGTGTGTATATGAGTGATGTGCCTGTGCACGTGCATACTTAATGTGGCTCTTTGCAGAACATAGTAACATAGTCCCTGGTTGGTTGGCTGGCCACCCCTGCACTAAAACATAACATGAAAACATGAAGTGTACAATTTGGGCTGCACTGTGTATTTTAAATGTACGAATATGTAAAAAAGATCACAGTAGACTATTTTATAAATTAACAAACGTTCAGATTTGTAGTTTTCATTAAATAGATACAGAAACACTAAAGAATACAATAACTAAAGGTAAGTTACGTTAGCTTGCAATAAATTCTTTAGGATTAAATTTGTTTTTTTCTATAAATGTTTATTTATTACAATTTTTTTTTGTTATATTTCTGGTCACCTCAAATCTATTTAAGAACCAATGTTTTGTTGGTGCATATATCTACTTTTAAACATATGAACATGTCATAAATAAATACTTAAAAATTTCAGCACTTCTCTTTCCAGTTTTCACCATTTTCTTTCATCTTTCATAATTTTGCTCTGTCAGTTGGTGGGCCCTGAGCCGAGGTTGTCAGGGCAACTGGTGGCTTGGCGACCGGGCATGACTGGTTGCCATGGGTGGCAGGTGCCATAATGGCCAGGTTGGCATAGTTTCCAGAAGAATGGGCACAGAAATGCCAGCTGTCCACTCTCCTTATCCTCCTTTTTACACACACACACACACACACACACACGCACACGCACACGCACACACACAAATTAATTTTGAAATTCTAGATTTGAGCTTCCGATCATTCTAAAACATCTTTTCTAATTCTTGAGTGCCAGAATAGTAATTAAAATGAATTCTGATTCATTATATAACTAAAATCTAAAACTGTAAGAAATCCTTGAAGGATTATAATTTTTTGAGTTGTTTGCAGACTATAAAAAGTAATAATTAAATGAAATTAGTCGATTGGTCAGTAGTATAATTAAAATGTCATGGACCGTGAAATGAGTCGTTTTCTAGTATAATATGCAAATTGCTGTTAAATACCAAATTTAATGTTTGTGTCATTTTATCTCCTGTTTACTGCTTCATTTGTGACAATTAAGTTTACATGTATACAGTTAATAAGAGCTCAAAAAACGACTCTGGTAACTTGAGTTTCCAACTGATTCTGTGGATGCAAAGAAGGTTATGTAAAAACACAAAGATTGTTGCTGAATGTTCTAGACTTAATGGTTAATTTAGAAATGTATTGTAATTTTTTCAGTTATTTTATGTATTATTATTTGATAATTCAGTGTCATGATTGCCATAATTTTCTGTGAAATCAGTGTAAAAATCAGGGGGACTCGAAGCTAAGCACATTTTCTTGTTACTTTAGACGAATACTATAACCTGATTTGGATGTTTTGTTATATTTGACAAACTTTATATATTTTTTCATGCAGTTAAGTATGCTACATTGCTTAGATATCTGGATTGTTGATACAATGTCTTTAGATCAGGTATTTCTGAGAATAGATTCAATCATAGCATGAAGGCTATGGTAACAAAATCTTTCTGGAAACAAAACAGAATTTTTATACGAAGTAGAATAGGCCATGACCGAGACAGCTCTTAGAAAGAATAATATTATCTGTCATAGATATCATTTTCATTGGTTGTGCCACACAATGCTTAGGAATCCTTTTGTTATATTTGAAATCAATGTGTGTCTTCTAAAACTGAATATTCTATATACAGGGATGTACACTTTTTAAGTGCATAGAAAATGCACACGCTTGAAAGTATGAATAAGCCATACACTTCTCGTATTTCTTGGGAAAATCAAAGACCAGGACAAGGAGAATCCCTGTACGCTAGGTTCAGGAGGATGATCTGCTGACATAATTGTCAGATTGTAAAAACTATTCTCAGAGTAACAGTGCTGAGAGAGTTGATTAGCCTCCCTAGTCTTGATTCCAGATGCCACAAATTCGGTCTGTATCCTCCCGCAGTTTCGCCATGGGGGCTGATTTATTCTCAGGAACCTAAAGCAGATGGAACATGTCTGACAATGCAGAGTCAGGGCTCTTATATGATTCCCACTAGGAAATAGCAAAGTTGTATTTAAAATGTCCTTTCTGCTGTATTGAAGAGGGAGTACTTTGGTTATTGGCCTTGTTAACATTTAAAAATTAGGGCTCACCATACTCAAATACACAAAATAATATTGGCGATCAGCAGTCTTTCTTTGAGACATTATGCAATGACCAGAACTACTCATTGTTATATTAGTGCTGTTCTGGGGCCTTTAAAATCAGTGAGTCGTTTAGGACTTTTAAAACTCCATTAACCGTACTGTATTCTCACCATGGAAACTAAGCTCAAAGACAATGTCGTATATATTATGATTTTAAATAACATCACATACCATTATAAAACATAACTTTTTATGCATTTCTATTAGTATTTTAGTTTTTCTATTTCTATTTTAAGCACTTTATTTTAATTTTATGACTTTATACCTGCTCTTTTTGGAGACTACATTATAAAACACAAAAAAATAATTGTGAATTTCAAGCTATTTTGCCTTATGCAATGGCACTGATTATTTTAAATGCACAATCCCAAGCATTTTGAAGTGCTCCATTATTGCCACTGGAGAAAGATGGTACCAATGCTGTATATAAAATCCATCTTTAAAAAGCTAATTACTGGTATAGAAACAAAGCCACTCCATTGTTGCTACTGTTGTTTAAAATAATTGTTCCAATGTCTTGTGGAGAATCTTCATTCCCCTTCTGTGCTCCCTTGTGCAACTGGAATACAAATCTTTTTAGATTTTGTGTAGAAAGTTCTTAGTGTTGATGCCAAGTTTGTTTTGCTGTACAGTGCTGCAAATTACAAAGCCACCCTCTTAAATTCTATTCTATTCAGCAAATGATTTCATCAACATCATGTGGTATGATACTAATTGCTCTTTAGACAGAATCAACAGTTTGCACATTGTGACAAAGTATTAATACTGTATGTTTTTATCTATTCCTATTTGTATGTTGTAAGTAGCATCTATATATAAAACTTAATACTTGCCATGCAAATCCAAAGCATTTAATCAACAGTCAACAGTATTTAGAAATGGACAACCAAATTGTGTATGTGTGTGTGTATATATGCCGGCTCTGCATTAAACTGTTACCTCATCCTGGTGCCTCAAGCTGGGATGATCTTACATTTACAGCGTTTTACAGACGCCTTCATCCAAAGCGATATACAATTCAATTTACAATGTACAGTCTGTCTAAAATGTATGTGGATGTACAGTGGTGAGGTTTGAACTGGCCCTGTACCCTAAGCACCAGGCTATGACTGGCCATACAATCCTTAAGCAGCTATAGAAAGATAAGGTCAAAATCCTAAAAAAACCCCAAACATATGTATTTCTTTAATATACGAAGTCATGCTTCTGATTGACTTGCCTGATTGTTATTGAAACATTCTTTACTTTGTTTTTTGTCAATGTAGTTACTAAACAGCCACCCAGCTTACTATGTTTTTGGTTATAAGATCTGGTTATATAGCTGTAGGAGGACCAACAAGGCCATAAGCAGGTAATCAAATTAAAAGTTTAATTAACGTGGTAAAGGTGCCTCATACTGCAGATTGCATATTACAATAAAGTGATTTATTTAGATTTTTAAGTCATGCTTTACACTTCACTCAAATTCATGCACACACGGCTGTCATTTTTAAAATTGTTATTGTCCTACAAGTTCAAATCAAACATGATACTTTCTCCAATTCATTTAGTCGGAGCATTATTTAGTAAACCAATCAGAGTCGGATAGGTTTTATTGGCATTTCAGCTACGTACAAGTACAAATGAAACAAAACGTCCTTCCTCCAGGATGGTGCATTGCAAAACAGTGCAATATAATACACAGTGCAGGTACATAGCAGGTAATAATATTATAAATACAAAATAACGCCTATAATATTATTATAATACAAAATTATCTAAAATAAACATTCTTAAAGTAAACGAATAATTGCAAACAAGACTACAGATGAGTGTAAGCACAAGATATTGCATAAACGATGTGCGAGGTAGAAATGTTAGCAGCAGAGATAAAACACATTAAGTTGTTAAAGTAAAAGTGCAAAACTTTTGCAAATTTAAAGGTAATACTGTCACAGTAACAGCAGCAGAAAGCTGTATTAGGAGCAACAATGCTAAATGTAACATGGTGCAGACACAAAGAGAACATGCAAAGCTTAGACAGAAAGGACTTAGGACTTACCTTGGGTTAGATCGCAGGACATTCTTGATGTGTGCTGTCAATTAGAGTAAACAAGTGAAGGGGTAAATATACTGTATGAAGCCCTTTAATTTCTATTTCTAACATTATGTCCAGTGTTCTATCCTAATTAGAACAAAAAAATCAATAAGATACCCATAGGTTATATAAAATATATAATACATCATGCAAAAGTGGAATAACACTTGACTGCCCGGAATGATGACTATGATTTTGAATAACTTCAAAATCATTGAGCATAAAGATTTGAGAAGGTTTGGCTAGGGCCAAATGGTAATGGCTAGGCATATGGGTCAGTGCATTTCAAACAGTGTAGCTGTTGAGGGGATTTCCCAGTCTGCAATGGTTAGCATCTATTAAAAACGGTCCAAGCTAGAAACGGTAGACCTGGCCGGCCAAGACTGGGTCTGATCGAAAGATGTCTAGGATTGCATCACAGTTACAGAACAGCAACAAAAAGACCAATATGTTAGAAAAATAGTCCTAATGTTATGCATGATCAGTGTATACATCTATAATCTGTGATTTTGGATGGAACAAAACTTATTCAGTGTAAATCTCAGAACAAGAGGCAGGAGATTGTGACCCAGAGCACCACCTTCACCCCTGCCATCATTTTCCTGCCTGCATGAACACAGCAAGTTCTTCATTAGCAGAGGAAATCATCCCCCATCCTTTCACTCCCCATCTCTAAATGTCAGAGAGAAAAGAGGCGTGTGTGTGTAAAGATGCCAGATGGATGGTGGCATGAGACACTATTTCATGTTTCAGTGTGCCACACGCTGTGGGCAGGAGATGTACGTGTGTGTGAGTGTGTGTCTGCGCGCACAAGGGTATCAAAGTATGTGTGTAAGAGTCTGCAGCGTCTGTGCACAGCGAGAGATTAATTCTGCTAAATTAATTGGGCTGAGATTGAAAATGAGAGAGCGAGCGGGTCGCAGCTGAGTGCACAAGCCACCCGCCTCGCCCCTGCGAGCGCAACACACACATGCTTATTTGCGCGACACCCCTGTTTGTTTGCGAGTGTCGACCCACGCACACACCCGTCGCTAAAGCAGAACGTATATATGCACAAGCTGCTGTAGTCAGAATTGTATTCAAACTCTGTTCCTCACACACTAACCGTGGTGTGTAGGGGCACAATGTGGTGCTTTAGAGATGGAAGGATGCTATAAATCTCTTCCCCCAGAGGAGTCTGGACTGTGCTGGGAGGAAAAAGAACATTGCCATCTGGAGGAGGAGACATCGAGACTGGGGAAAAAAAATCGAACAGCAGACATTTTACTATCAAAACACAATTGGTGGAACGTTTGATCATGGGAACTTGATCATGGTGGACAAGCGTGGCCAGTTCTGTAGGACAAGGTTAGGACTTAGGTGACATCACGAGGCATGCCTACAACAGATGCCTACAGACACAGTTATGCAATTAACATCCTAGCATGTCCTACTGGGATAAAAATGTGCCTTAAAGGCTTATTTGACCTTGTTTTGTAGGTCAAGATGGCACAAAAGAGAATTTTTGAACAGATGTTAGGGGCTTCAGTCACAAAGGCAGTTTAGCAGTGCAATATTTAATGGGTTTTATGTTTTGTAAGATGTGTGGCATATACACTGATGAGGCATTACATTATGTCCACTATCCTAATATTGTGTTCATGCTTTTGCAATTTTGGAATTCTGATGTGTATTCTCATGTCCATGTCAGAACCAGCATGAACTTCTTCAGCAATTTGAGTTACAGTAGCTCCGCTATTGGAGCCAAGCAGTCTTTCTTGATGTGCATCAATGAGCCTGGATTGCTTCATTGCTAGTCATCAAAATAATAATATTTTATTTAATTTTAGTAAAAAACTACAAAAACTGACCAGATGAACCGATTGTGCGGCTATAGGTGCAAGAAGAGCGAGGCTTGGTCACCAGCTTGTGATACAGTGATGATATGGTGATGTTTCCCCTACTGAACATAGCTCTAAGGGGGTCATGTTTGGTGCCATTATTAATACAAAACTTGTTAAGTGTTTGTTAGTGTTGGCCATTTTGTTGCCCATCATCCAATTGCCAGTTTACCACTGTTACCTTCCTTTGACCACATTTAATAGATAATGACCACTGCAAACCAGAAACACAACATAAGAGCTGCAGGTCTGGCCATTAAATTTGTTTGGTCCTTGTCAGACATTTGTTTCGCTTTTAATGTAAACTTATGGTGTGCAGTCATGAGTGTGGTCATCTCTGCCCAGTATATCCCACCCAGAAATTGTGCCACGATGAAGATAGTCAGTTTTACTTTATTTCTCATATCTACATGACAATGGACAAAATTGTTCTTCTTCTTCTGGCTGCTGCAGCACTCTGTGGTCTGCATTTGGCATGATTCTTAATGTGACTCAGACAGGCACTACAGTGCACTGGTTTATGCATGTCATTGGCTAGGTACCTAGCAATTCAGGGTCTCCAAAACAACGTCCTGCTGTGAGATTAGCCACTTTGACAAAACAAAGAGGTTTGATAAGTCGATTGAAAATCGTCCAAATTTCATTTAAATTGTCATTTTTGTTTTTGAATTTATACATTTAAGTGACTTAAGGTTCAAGTTTAAAAGATTTAGGGTAAATCCAAGTTGCTATTTTAGCCTTTTGTATTTTTACCCATCCGTGCCATGAAAGAAGCAAAGACAAAGTGTGAGAAGCGCCTTTACCAGTGTAGCTCCGTGTATTTGTACAGAGCTCAGTTGCGCTCGAATGAGCAACTCAATTATCCCCGTTAATACTGCCTCAGTCTCGAACACAGATCCCATTACACAAAAACACATCGCCTCTAGGCTAAACACACACATACACACACGCAGTGACAACGGGATGCTGCCTGCGCTCGTATACACACACACAGTGATTTATAATGAAGTGAGGATTTGTATCAAGATGAAAATGAAGCATTTTATAGCTTCGAATGTTAGATCCGTGCAAACCAATCACACACATCCAATAAATTAAAACGTAGCAAAATTAGGAACCTGTCTAAAGACATTTATTGTAGCGTAGCTGAAATACAGCTAGACTTACTAGACAGGATTGTTCATTCTGTCCAAAAAAAAGTCTCGTTCATCTATTGACGATCGTCCCAGAGGCCCACACTGGAGGACACCATGGTGCCTCTATGCTAAAATGATTTTGGAGAAGCAAAAAGTTTTCTTGATATTTGCTTTCAATGATTAAATGTAATGTTATTTCTTTTTGTGTTTACTTACTGGTTCTTTTTTATTTACCCTATTTTTTTTACTATGAAGTGCACCTAAAAGGTTTTAATTGTCTAAACCATCGACCGTGCACCTTGTAATCTTGGTCTTATGTATTAATTCTGATCTCTGCTTTTTGGTCTCAAACTGATTTTATTGTTGAAGCTTATGGCTACTGTATTCGAGAGTCTTGTGGTATTTAATGTGTTACATCCTAGGACTTTTTATGTAGATTCTGACTTGGTCTCTCACCGTCTCACTAGTCTCACTTATTTTCCCGCAGGACCACAACTCCTCGAATGCACTTCATCTGATCGTGTGTTTGGGCTCCACCAACCACGTCTCCATCTCGTGCTCGTCATCTCCAGAGTTCTAATTTATCGCATACAGTAGTTTGTAATTTACATCTGTATTTAAACACTTTCATTATTGCTGTCCTGTCAGTGACTTACCGAGTGTTTCTAGATCTTGTGCTTCCATGTAGGACCAATTTTGTCTGTTTTCTTTATTTACTGTGTGGATTTTCTGGTTTTTGGACTCGTTTTGTTCCTGGTTACGCTTTTGTCTCCCATTCTTGCTTTGTATAACAAAGCCGCTTTTAGTTTTTATCCACAAGCATCTGAATAATATGGTGTGCCTTATAATCCGGTGTGCCTAATGGTCCAAAAAATACGGTACATATTTATTCTGTATTGTGCTTTGGGTGTTAAATTAAATGGCTCTTTCGTTTCTTGCTTACGTGCATTTGGCCGTCTCCTCTGCCATTTTATCTAGTTGTAAACAGCTGTCTTTTCATGCACTGGTTTTGCTATTTGGTCAGAACAGGCTGTGCTAATCTGTCACTGTAAGTTGTTCACGGGTTGGTGTTTGCCTGGATCATGCCAGGTAGATGGTTTTTAATATCGAAGATTTCATACACCAAAAAGGAAGAAAAACACAGATTTGATAGGTGTTTGAAAGCTATAGTTGAGTTGATTGTTATCCATCTGTCGTCTTTGGAAAGCGGTAACACCCATTCAAGCAGTCCCACAGTTTTATCCTGTGCTTTAGCTTTAAGTAGGCTTTAATACAGAATTATGATTCATTTATCATTTCAGCATTTCTAAAAAAAAAGAAAAAGAAAAGACATTTTGATTGTCTCTTCATGTGACCACAACCTCGATCTCAGGTCCGGAAAAACCCAAACAAATCGAAGAAAAAAAAAGTGTCAGTGAGGACAGATTGATGCATCTCTCATCTCCAGCATGACTGCACATAGCTCATCATTATTGTCAAATCCAACACATGGATGGGGAGGTGGGGGTGGAGATTAGGAGGGTAGCTTTTTCCTCCTTCATCTTTTTTAAGACTCTTGCTTGAGTCTAATCTAAAGGAGTGTGACCCACAGCCGTACTATTACAGCTCTGCAATGCCAAGACCGGAGCAAAGATATCAGTCTCTTCATTCAACTGGTCCTGAGTCACTGCTCATGTACACCGTGTATATATATATATATACACACACACACACACACGCACACACACACACAAACACCAATAACACACATTAACGCTACCAAGACTCGGGACCTGACTCAAATCAGAACTGAACAAACTTAACATAAATTCAAGTTAAACTATTTGGACTACTGGGAAACAATGCATCTTGTAAACTAAACTCCAAATATAAACTACTGTCTCTAAATAGACTAAATTGTGTAGCTCATTATCTCAACACAATGGCTGACTTAAACTCAGAAATACCTTGACGTATTACCGACTCTCTGTACCCCGCTTGGTCATCGAGATAAGATGACAAATACAGTTGAGACTTGATACAAGTAATTCTTACTTGAACGTTATTATTATAACCTCAATTAAATCTTTCCTCCAAATCCAAGAACCCAAACCACTTTATTGGTGACCTCTCCACCAAGCCAACCACACAGATTTAAGGACAAATATATCTGGTAATTTGTAAAGTAACACACACTGACAACAAATATGTGACCCAGGCTAAAGTTGCCAGATGTAATATTGAGATAAAGAGCATCCAAGTAAATAAAGTAAGAAAAATGTCAAAATGCAATTAATGGTGAAATTTGTTTGTGATTTTATTCACCTTACATTTTCATTTTCCACTGGAAAAAAAAACGGAAGTCAAGTCTAAAAACTTAAATTTCTAACATATTTTGTTATGTAATCAGGATGTACTCGTCATAAGTAGCAGAATTTTACAAGAAATGTCAGAAATCGCTTGAGATGTCAGAAAATTGCTTTTATTTTGTGACACACAGAAAAAAATATGAGAAAAATATTGAAATATATTTTATTACCTAAAATATGAGAATTATCAGTGTTAAATGTTATTATTTTTTTTATTAAAATTTCTGCAGTCCACGTTTTGCCAAATATTTGATTTGGATGAACTTGACTTAATATATAAATCACCAAAATGACTCTATTTGGGTCATCACAGACAGGATCACATATAGCTACAAAAACCCCCGAACCCCCCCAAAGCAAATGGCAAAAATGGTACAAGGTTATACGAACATGGATAAATGGAGCTCCTTTGTCAAAGGTACTTCACTATCCAGAGCCAACATATACGAAGAAAGCTTTAGTTCTTGTGCATATCTGCTCCTCTTCAATCCCGACAGAGTACGTTTTTTCTTCTTTGTGAATAAAAAATGAGTCCCTGTGTCCTTGCATTGTCTCTTTTCTTGAACAAAATTCCACAGTCTGCTCAGCTCTGCTTTTAAAGTTATGGCAGCAAGCCTCTGTGTTTACCAGATTGGACTTGCATAGCACAAACAGCCTTAATACAGTGCGGCAGATGGATATACTGAGGACATTTTTCATCACCCCTATGGGTCCATACGAATATAGTGTGATGCTCTTCAGACTCATTAATGCTTCGACCATCTTCTAGCACTTCATATATACTCTGGGAAGCACTGGGACATCAATTTTCTCTAATTTGTTTTAGTATATGTACTGTCATCGTGTATGATCATGTGCTACCCCAGCTTGTGGGTAGATCTGACCAAAATCAAGATCATCACTGAATGCCATCATCTCATCTAGATAAATTTCCATAGAAACATTATACATTAAAAGGATGAATAATTCTTGGGTTCACAAAATAACTGAATTTTTACTAAATTCTCAGCTGGTAAGGTAAGTATAAAGCATATTTATTTGAATTTTTTTGTGCTTTTTTTCTTATGTAATAGTAAGAAAACATTGTCATAGTGTTCGTGTATTGGTGATTTGACAAGTTTACTTCATTTACCTATTTCAAGACAGTGTTTTGTTTTGACTTGTCTACAGAGTTGGATCCTTACTACTCGTACGTTTGCAAGATTAGTTGTTTTATAAGGATTTTAATAATATGTTTACACTTTTGGTTATATTAGTAAAACACACACAGTAGTTCATTGGATTGTATCTCCAATTTATTTAATCTTCATGTTTTTGGATTGTAGGAAAAACCCCAATCACCCACTATACCCATGCAGACATGATAACTTTCAAATTAAACACAGAATAGATCTGGACATTCTTATCTAGGGATCGAACCCTTGACCTTGTTACTGTGACGTCACTGTGCTATTTAGCTATCAAGAATGTAAAACCCCTCCCACACACACACGCACTTTCCCAGCACTTGATCATCTTTTGTTGTTGTTTTGCACAATTATTTCATGCTCAGTGAAATTGACTTTCAAAACTATTTGTGTAGCACTAACATGAAGCTCGTGAAACTTTGTGCATAATGCTAGGATGGTAAAGCAAGGTCAGCTTCCTGCTTCCTGATTGGCTAATTTCCTAAAAATGAACAGGGATGTAGAGTGGGTGTTTGCTTAAGCATCCTGTCTGGGGTGTGTTCAAGCAATTGAGCAAGAAAGAGAGGGTCAAACAGAACATACAGCAAAACTCCATTACACTAAAAGACCAATTCAACGGAAGGAAAACAGACAATACCAATTAGGCAAGAGATAAATGATAGCTGGTGGTCTGTGGCTTCATAAGGAAAAACCGCAGATGTAGCAGAATTTGTCTGAGATAGCCTTTCCCATGCCTGCCAATCAAAACTTAGCCATAACTTTAGAGCCATACTGTACACTGAAAAATGCCTTCCTGTACAGATACCTAATCTTGTTTAAATAAATGAATAAAACTGCTGTTCTGACAAACAAGTGCTGACAAATATAAGATCTGGAAAGCATCATGTACTAAAGCTTAATACTTAGCTCTCGAGATGGATACAGAACGATTTAACGTAAGCATAAAAACTACTTAAAAGCTTCGATGGCATAAAAAACAGTGATGGTGTGCAGTTTCACAGTGTTATACAATGGTACACTGCAACTCGACAGGTTCCTTGTGAGGTGTTTAGTTTAAAAGCTCTTTTAAAGAGTTTTTTATTTAATAAAATAAATAATAAATTTAATTTGTAACTTGTAATTAACTGTAATTGGGGTCAGAGCGCAGAGTCAGCCAACGTACAGCGCCCCTTGAGCAAGGGACCCAACAGTGGCTGTGTAGCAGAGCCTAGATTTGAACCCCCAACCTTTGGGTTCATAGCCTAACGCTCTACCCACTAGACTGTCCCTATTTGTATAGCATGTTAATATGTTTATGATTTAAACAAATGCAAACTAATGGGACTGTATCTGTAACATATTGTATAACCTTCAGTAGAGGGAAACCAACGATTTAAATGTTTGCCAAATCAGCTATAAAAACTTTTCACTTTTTTAATTGTGGAATCAAATAAGAACCAAGTAATAATAAGCTTTTTCTGACCAAACCATGGCAGGAACTTAACAGGACACACATTGGTGAGTAGATTGTCTAATGGTAGCATTACTGACTGCAGATCAGAAGGTTCTATGTGCAGTTTCCATTTTTCACCTGTTTGTGTGTTTTTCCACTAAATGTTCAAAGACGCACAGGGTCAGGGTCACTAAAGCTCTCCTTAGTTGTGTATGTGCAGTCTATTGGTAAACCCAACAAAAGCTTTAACACTAGATCAGAAACAAAACAATTTAGGGTCATGTAAAATCATACACATTGTTGATATAGAATAGGTTTTGTCATGGTCGTCCCTTTTACACAACCCTGTTATTTATCCGAGCTTGGGAACTAGCACTTCAATGGATTGGTTTGTGCATCCAGCCTACTTGTGTCAATGAACAAGGAAGTTCACGCCTTTGGCGCTGGAGTGCTAGTAAAAAACTCTCCACATAGGCACCTAACTTTTTTTATACAACTCCACTACTTTTATATCAAATGAATATACTCAATATGCAATTTGACCAGTTCTACCCCTACTGATTACAGGAAGGGCCTGCATGAAGACCCAGTCTATGCTCAAATAATGAAATCGAGCTATTACAAAGAACTCGCACACATTCTTTCACAATTTCCTTTCAAACACACTTCCACTCACCTATGTATCCGACAAAGGGTCAAGTGGAGTCATGTCATGAGCTGCAGACCCCAATCAAGGACCCCACTCAATGAGTTATCAGTCCATCCCAATGAAAAAATGGAGGTCAGAGCCAGAGACGTTCCCCAACGATTCTAGCCATGCAGCAACTCTGTTAACGACCTCAGCAGTAAACAGGAAATTATGGACAGAGTGCATCTTATCGATTCCATTTCTTCAAAATCTGAAGTGGTGGGTCTTAAGAGGAATTTGTTTGAGTGTGCATGTGTGAAATATGGCTAGGATGGACATTTTATTGTTGTGTAAAGAGGCAATGATTGTAGAAGCTTTGCTAAGTATGCTTGGAGCCAGACAGAGTTAATCAAGACTGGTATGGAAAGAGCTGCTGGCTGCAGAACCTTCTGTACATGGTAGCTGATCGAGAATCAAGTACAGCGTCAATGCATTTAACCTCTTTCTCCAAATTTAACATTTGCCTATGCTAGTGGAGACCCAACGCCATTCAAGAAGGGTGTAAATTGGCCTGACACACATTCTTAGTGTGCAGTTCTACTGATCCATCTTTACTCATACTTTAATGAATTTGGTTTTATATAAACACACCCTGAGCAGAACAGGAGCCCTGGTCAACCAAGGTCATTAGTGTTAGCATTGTGTTGTAAGTCCAGTCTTTCCCACACAACTTGACTAGCAATCAGACAGCCACTGGTTAAAGCCCTAGTATCAGATTGCTGTTTTGGACCTTGTGGAAGCCCCCTAACCCTCAATGGCTCCGACTGTATCCGACTGTAAGCATCTGCTCGATCTTTAATTTCTAGCTTATCAATCTTTCAAAAATGTAAACCTAATTAGCCATTTTCTTTGCTGCAGGGCACCCAGCTGACCAATATCATAGCCGAAATGAATTCTTATTATTCTGTGATTAGATTCATTCATGATAAAAATTCTGAATGTTGAATAGAATGAGGGGAAAGTGAAAACTGGTGAAAAAAAAACAGCAGGGATGAAACGATTCTCTATTTTTTAAGCTGCAGGAATGCACATACTCTCTGCACATGGACTGCACTCAAGGAAAAAAAAGGAAGTATGGAGCCCTTGATGTGTCAATGCAGCCTTGCTTCCCCGTCCTTCAAATAACAAATCCGTGCACCCTCCAATGACGACCAAGGCCGGCGGTCGAGCGCTTGGTTCACACGCAATAGTTTCGAGAACAAAAAACAACATCGGTGTCAGATTTACGATCTGGGAATGACCCAAACCTCCTATCGTAGCCACAGGTGAGAGCAGAAAAACAACGGCAGGGATTCACTGCCGCTCTGCACTGAGCATGCCTGGTTACTCAGGAAATGTGCATTTGGAAAACATAAAGCACTCTGGGAAGTCTGTGTGGGAAGTGACCCCAGTGACGTGAAGGATGACCCCTGGTGCTGCCCGATGCCTGCTTTAATAGGAGTTGAGAGGAACTGAAAAACTAAAATGCTGCCAGGCCCAGGAGGCTTCAGCAAACACTGGCATGAACCATCTAGCCTGATGTCTTCTCTCTCTCTGCTTCAAAAGATTGATTTTGTTTGACTCAGACACGGGGTGGAGTAAGCGATGAGGAAGCTGAACAGTCTTGTGGAGAAAACTCTTGACTCTCACATGGTCTAAAAATAAATGGGTGCTTTTTTGCTATTTAACAGACTTTCTGCATGATGTTTTGAAGGCAGCAAGCATAGCTCATTATTATCCCTTGTCATGTCAGAAATGGACTTTTGCTTGCTGACAACAGTCTGGATGGCCCTTTTCATCTTTGGATTGGAACACATTTCCACTGTGTGTTGGTCCATCTTGAATGCACTCAACCTAGAGAGATCGAGACTAAAACAAATTGCACATGACATTTCTGCATGTAATTCTATGTTTTGATACTTGACAAAGATGACAAAGTAATTCTTTGCCCATGTTATGTCACCTATTGCTGAATGGTTTGACTTGATGCAGTCCAGGCTACAGACTTTGAGGAGTTATGCTTAAGCTTGTAACTTTATTTTTATGCACTGCAATTCCTCCCAGTTCCTTGAACCACCAAAACCTTTTTCTTTAAAGTACGTTGATTTGACCAAATGGACAGCCTATAGCCTTCATTGACCATCACGGACTGCTTTTACATAAAACCACGATTACAATGATCAGTTAACAACACGTGTTTGTTCCCCCCCCCCCCAGATTTTAGACTTTACATGACCCATGAGCTCATTTGAATTTCCATTTTTTCCACTATTAAACAAATATATAGATAAGTTTAAGGGTAATTAATATTCCCGACCATCCTTGAACAAAATGCATGGAGTCGCTTTTAATGTATTCGGTCGCTAACTGATCAGAGTCATTAGGCATATGCACATTAGCATTTTATTTATTCTCACTTGTATAGCCTTTGGTCTACAATACCCGGCTGGCTAGCTCAGGATACACTAACTTAGCTCAAGCGCAGCAAGGTACTTATCTACTCTTATGATAACCCTCATTAATGCTCAGCAGTTATCATCAAGTACATTTGAAGTGTATTCATAATAGCAACTTTTCTGCAAGTCAGATTTATTTAGCTTAATTTTAGCAGTATAATGTTATAGATTTTATACATTTTTGGTCATTTGCAGTAGAAGTTTACTGTAGCGTTGGAAACATTTTACCATGCAAACATCTGAGAGTATGAATAAAAAAAAAACATGACAAGTGCATGAAAAACAGCTATTTGCACGAGTACAAAATTTAATCTTGATGTTTATTTGTATAAAGGTTTATAAAATGTGTGATCTGGTGATTACAGAACTGGACTTGCGGTCACAATTGAAGTGCCTTTGAGCAAGGCTAAGAACCCTTAACCACTCCTTAAGACTTTATAGGTCTAAAGGTGTATAAGGTTATTTATCTGCAAATTCAGGCTTGTCAGTAACACTTATTATATGTTTATTGGTACACAAGAGGAGCTGTTAACTGACATGCAAGTGATTTTGACTTAAGAATGACTCCTCAGAACCAAGCCAAGTTTTCACTGTACCACCTTTAAACAACTCACTGAGTTTATGCTGAGCCTGGAAAAAAGAGCACAAAAAATGAATGTCTTCCATTAAATTCTTCCATTACACTATCCAACCCTGTAATATTGTAATGCTCTAAATATGGCTTTTCTTGAAACTTCCATCCTTTGGTTAGAAAATATCTAAACAGTGGTACCTCAGTTGTTAGAGCTTAGGGCTGTTAGGGCTATCAATCGAGAGGCTGACCACAGATCTGTTTGGTGGAAAAATCAGTTGGTAATTGTACAGTAAGGCTCAGAAATATTTAGGACATTGACACAAATTTGACCGTTTGGGCTCTGCACGTTAAGACATTGGATTTGTTACGAAACAAATGAAATTGTCACAGTCTGTATGCAAAGAATGTTCTGGAGACGGTGATGCGGATACAATGGAGGTTTTATTATAGTATTGCAAGGCAGAGACAATAGAATGCAGGGGGAGTGGCTGAGACGGGTGACGGGCAGCTGGACCCCGGGTAGAGGCAGGTACCTGGGGTAGACACAAGGACGAAACACGTACCAAGCCACAAAACAACAAAGTAACAAAAACAGATCTATAGATAGTCAGGGAAATAGACTTTAGAGATAGAACCTTACCCTGAGCTACGCGTACCGATATAGGCGACAAGAATCGTTTGAGAAGGATGATAGCAACAAACACAATCAATAAACGCTGCAGTAAGAGAACCCTGCACGGGGCTAT
>JAOTRQ010000014.1:2197580-2210199 GCA_028565875.1 Hoplisoma paleatum | reverse complement strand
GTGTGTGTGTGTGTGTGTGTGTGTGTGTGTGTGTGTGTGTGTGTGTGTGTGTGTGTGTGTGTGTGTGTTTGCCTATTGTTGACTAGTGTTTGTCTGAAGTGTTTCCTGCATCTCGTCTAGTGAATCGTACTCACCGTGACCCAGATTAGGATAGTGCACTGGTAAAACAGACAATTAAAATTAAAACAGTTGTTGAAATGCTTTCATAAATGTATTAGAAGGCATATAGACTTTAGTTCTATGCTTAAGAACTTTAATGCCATTTTATTCTAAAGAATGCTAATTGGTAACTGCACTTTCTCGATCGCGTTTTAAAAGTTCTTCCACTTCTGATCAGCTTGCGTATTTCCTGGACGGATGATCTGATTTGCAGGATACACAGGCAAATGGAAGTGCTTAATTATTAATTGGCTTGTTTTGTTTGTGCCAGAAGGCAATAAATAACGCTCTTTTCTAATGAATAATGGGCTTGTTCGTTGGGTCCGGCTCATGCACGGATCCCCACGGTGCGCAGTTAATGGTTTACACTGTCTCCAGCGCTTGAAGCAAGCCAGATTCTGACCAGCCCATTAACTGAGCACTAGGGAGGCAGAGACCGGTTCTGTTTTTCCAGCCAACGCGGTCTGGTCTGATGGGTCCACGGGACCAGTGTAGCCTTGAGGGTCAGCTATGGGCTGCTGGAGGAGTACAAAGAGGCATGTGGGCAGCTGCTGGAAAGTTTAATGCCACGGATAGAAATGCCACGGGGTCGTAGGCTCTGTTAGGTCTGAACCTGAAAACACAATTTTAAATAACTCATCAGAAACACATATGCTTGTCAGATCCAGGACACGAGGAGTGTTTGAGCCATTTCGATGACAAATGTGGAGAAATAAATATTTTTGGTTGAAATTATGGCTGTTCACATAAATCCTGCTACCAGACATGTGCTCTGTGTTCTATGTGCTGGGTTGGATTTTTCCCATCGCACGCCTATAAGCACAAATATGAAACAGGAACCCTGCCGACAGTTCCCACTCTTGAAAACATATTCACTGAACATACATGAGTCATGCGGACACACACATGGACACATATGTACACACTCATCCGACTCTTGGTGTCATTTGATCTACTCTAAGAGGCACTTTGAGGCCATTAGTCAGTCAGAACTTCACAGATCCTGCAGAAAACCTCACAAATCAACACAGACTTCCCTCCCGCTGAAAGACGTTCATTGCCTGGGTGAGAGAGAAAATGAAGGCTTCTTTTGTTTAGAATAGAATATCAGATTAAAGCGTTTTTAAGAGATTGGCGCTATAAGGTGCATGTGTGCGACATTCTGCATTGTTAATATGTCTTGAACATGAATTTTTTATGGACTCAAAAACACCATCCGTTCAGTTCCTGTCTTGTTTAGATCTTATTTACAGTCCCAGTGTTACTCACGAGGTCTCCTCAAGATGGAATTACCCTAGAGCACGACGAGCAATCGCCATCTTGAGCATTAAGCCAATGTAGACCTTCTGTTAATCCCTAGTTTTACTAGCAAGTTCATTATTGTTATTTTTCTCCCCATTTCTCTATTTTAATTTGAAAATGTGTCCCAAACTACATAAATGTTTTACAATCCAGATTGTAATATTCAGCTTTTTAAACATAAATAAAATCATTTCAGTAATTAAACTCACCATTTATGATTTACGTTCATGTTCACCGTCTGTATTATGACAGCTGTATCTTATCCAGGGTCACAATGGGTCTCATTTACCTGGCAAAATGTAAAATCCACCCTGGACAAGTTTCCCTGCCAGATCATTTCAAGGCAAGCACAAACACACTTGACTGGTCATCTTTGGACTGTAGGAGAAATAAGGAGCTTCTAGAAGATCTGGGGGCAACATGGTAACTAAGAGAGTAGCTCTGTTGCATCTTAAGCCAAAAGGTTCTGAGTTTAATCCCTAGGTGAGGCAGTTCAGGTCCTTTCTGTGTGGACTTTAACATGTTCTTCTCATTTTTGTGTGGGTAAAACATGCATTCAAATCTAAATAAACAAATAAGTACTCCCATAAGATAACTAATCAGCCGCTGTGCTGTCCATAAAAGAAACGAATGACTTAATGAATTATTGACTTTAATAATAATGCTCAGCATAAAAAAATTCATTGTTATTAAAATTATTATTGTAATAAATATGTTATTATAAATAATAAAATAATAGTTGCTTGGTTGTGCAGGGCAGAAAGAAACCCTAACTGCTCCTCGGGTGCCATAGCTAAGGCTGCAAACTGCACTGGGAATGTGTGCTCGCTGCTACCCCCTAGTGTGTGTTCACTAATGTGTATGAATGTGTGATTCACTGCACAAACTGGGTTAATGCAGAGAATAATTTGTTTATTTTTGTTATTTATATTATAAAAGTTTATGCAAAAATGCTATAATCATGTTAATTCTGTAAATAAGTAAATTGTATGGGATTGTATAGGATCTGTGGACAAGAAAAGTCAAATTTATTGTACAGTTTACAGTCCTACATATTATTACTATTAGTGTGTTTGTGCAGGGGATAAGTGTAATAGTATTTCATGTAGGAAACTGTGTGTATTCAGTACATCCTTTTTGAGTACAGTGAGTACTTTTCAGTACAGTGCTTTTTTGAAGAACTCTGGAAAAAGGAAGCAGTCAAGAGGAGAGCAGGAACCTTTCTGCCTTCATCAGTATGCATGACATGGCCCAATAGACCCGCAGGGGGAAGAGTTAGGGTGTGATATGCATGGCTTCCCTGCTTTAATTTCCCTCCATTTGAGAACATTAGGCCTGACAAAGACGAGGAGGCGGGGCAATCATACAACAAACAGACAGAGAGGCGGGAGGAAGGAGATGATTCGGACAGAAATACAAAAATGAAGAGGAATTGAATCAACAATTCCAAAATTTGTTGACTTCTTTAAGCACAATAATACATGTGTAGTACAAATGTAGAACTAATACTCTTTTTCACCACTGCGTTTTACTAGGGGGCATTAGCAAGCACACATGCTCTGCACCATGGGCCGCCCTAGCCATGGCGACTGGGGAAGCAATTAGGGGTTCAGTGCCTTCCTCAAGATGACTTCAGTTGTGGCCTGTCGTCTCTCAGAATAAAACCAGCAACATTCAAATCACAAATCCAGTTCTCTTCCTCAAGATTGAAACAGTAAGCATGATGTTACCACCACCATGCCTCAGTATATATACTCAACTATGTACTCACTTTCTTAACTATGTCAAATGAGGCCTATTCTAACTTTTCAAAGGGTGCAAACATCCTGGATGGGGGCGCCAGTCCATCAAATGGCAACAAAGAGTCTATAGTACAGGAGAAAAATCATACTGAAGTTATGGATACATGATCCGAATAGCCTCTCACTTGTATGATGTCACTGCCAAACTCACCTGCACTGGAATCCAGCATATGACTTTTCAAACCCTAAAATGAGATCAGGTCTTTGAAACTCACTCCTTCTGCCCTCTCAAGGAATTTGACTCTGACTCTTTAGATTATGGAACTCTTTCATAGCCTCTGTGATCTCAGTCTCATCGGTGAGGCACACTTCTGCTTCTGGTTTCTATATACTTTACACTTTATTTAGGTGCCTCCGGGCTGAAATATTAGGTAGGTCAAAGTTCAGCCATTGCAATTGGCATCCAAAATTCAATCATTCAAAATAGAAGCATAAAAGGAATAAAAAGTGAAGATGGACAAAGTAGAACTGGATCTGTGAAACATTCATTTTGATATTGCTGTTGTAACCTAGATGAAATTGCTATATTAATACAATTTATAACACAAACCTGACACCACAGAACAATTAAAATAAACAAACAATACATAAATGTCACAATACTCTATATTCAGTGTTTTCAGGGTTGCAGTGGGACTGATTTACTGGACAAGATACGAACAAATCAATTAGATTTTGTATTTATAGTCACTTATAGTCACAATTAGATTTTTCTAAATGTCTATTTGATATTTTTATGTTATATTATACTTATATTAGCTGTCATTTATCCAAGGAACTGCTTGATATTGCAAATTTCTCTACTACAGTGTTTGTTTAAATGTTAAGCAAATATTGTTAATGTTATGATGATATTAATGCATGATACACATCAGAACAAGATGCACGATTCAAATTCAAATTATATTATTTTTGTAAACTAAATGTTGCTTTTTGTAGTCTAATTTACTCGATGTTATGATAATGTTTTGATTTTCATTAAATTTGATTGCATTTACTGTAAAGAAAACAACAAATATATAAAGAACCCCCCCCAATTATATTAAATGTATAAATTGATCTCATCTAATCATGTGCAACAGCTATCGTGCAAGTTCAATACTTTACTAAATGTTTCAAATTCTTTTCAAGTTTTAAGTAAAAAGTAAAAAGGCAAAATAAACGTCACATAGACAAATTTATGGTCTGAAAGGTGACAAAAGCAAGTGAAGTATTTTGCATGGCCTGTCCATCCTCAGTCCTTTTCTTTGAACTCATTCGGACATACAAATTCCCCCCACAAACCCAGAGAAATAAGGGGAATTCCGGGAGAAAGAAACGTTGACCTTTAGAGCTCTTAGTAAGACTGTTTTGCATTTATCTTTCATCGGAGCAGCTTTGTACGGCGGTGTGGGCAGCTTGTACTTGGGGTGTCAGGCAGGGAGGTGGGTGTCATCGTCTGCAGGAAGAATACATTCATCTATTAACACTTCATCTAACCTTGACCTCCGCCGCACCTTGTAGCCTCGTCTCTTCAGATCAGGAGGAAACCACTAATCATTCGTCATTGCACTAAAGAACCCATTATTAGCCGTGACTTTACCATTTGGCTTTCGAAATGCAGTTCCACCTTTCCACTTTTAAAGGCATTCATCCTGTAGGATGAAAAAGAAGGATAAGAGGGGGATACCGGAGGAGAGGTGGTGGCAGAGTGCAGATGGGAGGATAAGAGGAAAGCTTCAAATGGTGGTGAATTTTCTTGTCAAGACAATGTCGGGGAATTATGTGGCACAGAATCTATCTTTGATCAAAACCTAATAGAAAAAAAAATATTATATACTATTTAATGTATGACTACACTTAATATATACACATTAAATACTCACAGTCCAAAATTGATGAACAGATTTTAGCACAAACGTTTGTGTACAGAAATAACTGACATTATTTCTGATGTAATGAAGTAAAAAAAAACAGATTTAATACCAATGCTGGACAAACGACAACAAAGACATGAACAAGAAGGAGGCTGATACTTCAATGGGGAGGTGTTGCTTGAGAGAAAGCCAATCAGGGGCGTCTGACCACCACCCCTATTTCACTGGGTGGAGCATTTCCAATTTTGCACGATGTGCTCCAAATGGAGAATTGACTACAGTAAAATTACAACGTGGGGAGAAGTGCAAAGGCTGAACGTTGGATTCAGACAGACACAGACATGCAGATTTATTTAATCTCAATTTGGTGTCAAAGGCAGAGTTGAATTCCTTGTTTTATTGGATGGTTTACAGAGGATTAAAGGAGAAAGGGAAAAGAAGAGATGGGTTGAATGAGGGAAAGGAAACAGAAAACAAAAGTATAATATTGAAAGTAAAAAAAGTCAGTTCTAAATAATGAAGACTCAGTACCAATAATAAAACTTTATTTAACCAGATAATGTAGCTTTAACTTTCTTAGTGAATTATTTTGATTAAACTGGGAAATAAACTTTTTACACCAATATAATCGAAGATTTAATTTTAGTATTTTTAGTATTACTTATTTCAACAGCTTTCAATTCAATTCAACTTACCAAGCTACGTACCAAGAACATGTTTAGCAACTAGAAGCCTGTTTAGCTGCTGTCCTTTCTGCACTTGGTGGTTACTCATAATGAATAATATAAGTAATGTACATGTATAATATAAGTAATATGTTACATTGATGTACAAATATGTTATTGGATTTTTGTATTTCACTTTCATAACTCAAAGGTGGTGAAGATTTCACTGCATAGTCACATAATAGGGAAATTTACACAAATGTGACCTATACATTAAAAGAAATTCTCTATAGGATTTAATTTAAAATCTGATTGCTCTAAAAAATGTTAATATTCACAGGTGAAGTAAAATTTGGATAGCTTTACATCCTCGGTACATCCTCTCTGTTGTACTTTCTCGTACTTTGCCTAAGAGACGGGCCAAAAGTAATGATGTCTCATCTTGAAATACCGCTGTGTTCATTAGTAAAGTGTATCAAGTTTATTGAGTGTGTGCAATTTCACCGAGGCCCCTGTGGATATAGTAATCACTGCTGCCACGCAGACTGACAAGTGGAATACAACAGATATGACTCAAAACAATAAAGTTGAGCCGAACTGAAGGCATGAAGTCAGACGAACACAATAAAGAAGCTGTTTAAAATGTTACGTGCTGTGGCACAGAGGGTCAGATTTTTGCATTTGTGAGCTGGGTAAATACGCGCCATAACTCACACTGGGTTGCGGCGGTAGTGTTTAAGCGTTCATGTGTATAATTATTTTCGAGTATGTCTCCATTTGCTCTGTTTCGCTTCAAATCAATTTTTATGGCAGCCGAGTTTTATGGCACTCATCAGGGTGGCTCAGAGACGGCTCGCTTCTGCTTCGGGGGGAACGTACTGTTGAAATGAGAGTTATAAATATGAACACTTTTCTCATGCCTTCCGGCAGCATTCGGAGTAGATTTTTGTGTTTGTTCAGTGTGCCAGTGTTGTGTATTTTGTGTGTTTTTTGTGTGAGTGTTGGATGTATCGAGGGGGTTGACACTTCCTATCAGTCCCCTTTGACTGGATTCGAAATTGTCCATCCTTGGCTGAATCTTTTATAATTGTGACAACCGAGGTTATTAAAGTGCTCTTGAAATATTCAAGCAAAGTAATGAAATGGCAACATATGTGTGTCAAAGCTTAATTTATCTCCTATGTAATCAGAAATATAGACGTTAATAAGCCAGATCCATTTAGGGCTTCTATAAATTCTTAAAGTTTCAGTGTTGACTGTATGATGATATAAAAAATAATGACTTGATTTAGGTCACTAACTTCAAATTCTTCCATAACAAAATATTTAACAAGAGATGTAACATGAATTGTAGAAATAAAATTGTACATGACTTTGTTGTCTGCTGATGTGATAAATAACTGCTCTATGTCATGAATGAATGTAACCAAAAGTGTATAACATGACTTTCAAATTCTAATAAACAAACATACTATTGTGTCATTCTCATATCCAAAACTAACATCGTTTACAGACCATTGCATTATAAAAGCTTTCTTTCAGTCAGTAGCCATTTGAAAATGGAATGTGTGTTTTTAAAGTCATGGTTAGGCTGATTTAGTTTACTAAGATTTATAGTAAATCTTTTTATGCACATGGTAGTGCAACGGCTCGACTCAAACAACATGAATTCATGAACCCAACCTGCATTGTGTCAAGCATTCAGGCTGCTTGTGAGTGTGTAATGGTGTGGAGAATGTTTTCCTGACACACATCGAACTCCCTTATAGCAGTCAAGCATCAAATAAATGCTTGTCTGAGAATTGATGCTGGTCGTGTGCAGTTCTTTATGGCCACAGTATACTAATCTTATAATGTCTACTTGCTGCATGTTCATGTAAATCGTCACAAAGACTCTAGACAGATCGACCTTAATACTTTATTGATCCTACAAGAAATTTGTGCTTGATGTTCTGTAAATTAGCCTAAATATTTAAACTATGGCATTGTATGGATTACACTTGTGGCTACACAAGTAGATAGTTACGGGTTAATTTGTAGTTTTAAGACAAGATATGTACAGATGGTACTGGTCCATTTAGACATGGCATCTCAACGCAGTGCTTATTTAAAAACTCAAACATGGATCATAAACTTATTAATATTGTGTTGGTTCCCCTTTTGCTGCCAACACAACCCAGTGATCTCTTTCTGTACGAAAACAAACATTAATGTGTCGATTCGTCTGTTTACCCTCGGCCACCCATCACTCATTTGCTAGTTTACTATTGTAGGCTGTGAACACCCAGCAAGAGCTGCAATGTTGGAGATGCTCTGACCCAGTTGTATAGTTTTCACAATTTGACACGAATTCTTTTAACACATAAACTTGTTTAATTGCTGCCAGATATATCCCACCCACTATCGGGTGGCATGATAAAGAGATATCATGGTCGTAATGCTATGCCTGCATGGTGGATAAAATCAACATGCAATATTGGCAGTGATTTAAAAATACACTGGCAGCTTTGGCTTTTAGTTGTTACAATGTGCACTACAGTAGAGTTTAGCTAAGTGCCTTGCTATGTTTATACCTGTAAGTAATAAAGATTGTAGTAGAGTGAAGTGATCCTAAGGGCATGTAAATATCAGGAGTACAAACGATAATAATGTTTAATCATGTATAATCATGATCAATCTTTTATTATGTGTATTCTTATAATGTAACTCAATAAATGAGTTGCTTTTCTTTTCTCCTGTTAATTGTACTGAGTTCACAATAGTCAACAGTTAAATTTTAAACACTGCACATGTAAGTAAACTGTACTTAGTCTCATTAAAAAAACGCTTACTGTCTACAAAATTACCTACATATATCAGAAAGTGCCATAACATGATATAAAGTGATTCTCTTAACCAACTTATTTTTAATCACCTGAACTGTACACCAATCTGGCACATTATTACACCCATCTTCCTTATATTGCATCAATCGACTTTTGATAGATACTTAACAAGTTTGATAGACCCCGAACAACAAGAGCTGCACTTTTAGAAATACTCATACCTGGTTTCAATTTGAATTTGGCCCTTGTCAATGTAGCTTAGATCCTTATGCCTGCCCACTTATAAAATTCTAAAATTAGCTTTGAGGATTGCATGCTGACTTGCTAATATGTTTCATGCACTAACAGGTCATGATGAAAATAAAATCATATTCATTCAGTATTATGTGTTATAATGTTATGCCTGGTCAATGTAAACAGTTCAAATGTATAATACATACTAATTCACCCTGAACAGGGGCGCTGTTGACTGTAAGGTGGCACACACCCAATTAATTGCTTTTAATTGCTTATTCCTTATGAGGAGCAACATGTAGCAGTTCAGGCAACATGTAGCATATCATATAGTGTTTTGTCAAAACAGATTGGTCTGGTTATGGTGGGCCATCTAGATGAAAGTCAAAGATCTAGTCTTGTGTGCATCTGTGTTTTTTTTATCTAATAAAGAAATAAAAATGTAAACATAAAATAACAAAGAGTACAAGAATGGACCACAGTTGAAGAACAAACTTGGAGAACAGGGCGATTGAATAGCTGGAGGTCTAACCTGACCGATTCTTGATTAGAAATGGTCCTCCATTGAAATAATAACACAAAAATAATTTCTGGTCAATTGTGTTTATTGGTTGGATATATTAAGTATAACCAGACTACTCACAAAATGTTTGGTCACTTTGTTTTATTATCACTTTATTACTATTTGGAGACACTATCATCACCACTTGGACAGTTATCATCACTTAGTGGTGACCACTTTGAGATCACCATACCAATATATTGTTACACCACTAGGCAGAGGTGTTATCAATTGGAGAATTTACACTGGACGATGGATTAGTGGGCCTCAGTGCTGTCGATTCACAGTCGATTCACACTGAGCAGATATGATAGTCATCAACAATGCTAAACAAAATAATTGATGCTCAACTTAACCAGTTATTGAGATGTTGACATGTTTTTACTTGGGGTATATCCACCACTGTTGGCTTTTGGTTCAATAGTTAGTTTGATATGAGGAAATCACCATTGCATGCTTCTCTTAAAATGCCCTACTTTAATTAAATAATACCACCGTAGCGAGAACATTTTCCATAAATTTTATCTGAAAGCCAAATATCCCGAACTTAAGTGAATAGTAGGAAGGTCTACAGTCAGTAATTGAATTTTTACAGAGTGCAACTGTACAGTAATTTATGTTTATACTACAGAACCTTCAACATTTGCCCTGATAAGGCCAGCTTGATTCATGGCAGGATTAGTATTGTATAAACACACACGGCTGCACTTGAAGGGGAACCGAGGAGAGGGCGTCCAAGGCTCGCTTCAAAGCTGAAACAGTCCATTCTCTACGAAGGGTTGGAGGAATTAATGAGGGTAAATATTAACACCTGCCCCTGTGTAAATATTAGCCCATGTCTCAGCAGGGCAAACTTTCAGCTGAACCTTGAAGCCAATGAAATGGATAAAGGACGAGCGATATCCTCATTCCGTGAGGAGGTAAAATGGTTCTGCTTCCATCTAGCATTTATCAATCGTGGAAATAACTGCTAGTGAGTTGTGAGTGAGTGAACCTTCATAAAAAGCCATTAATGGATCAGCTTATTACCCGAGTCAAAGATTCAAATAGCATAAAAGCTGTTTAGCATTGAACATTTGCACTTTTTAAAATTTTGCAGTTATTTTTATATTAAAATGTCTTTTTGCTATGAATTAAACAGGTCAAACAGGATCATTAGGTAGCAGTAAATATATTTGGATTTATCGTGATTATATATAACACTATGCCATCAATGCTTATACAAAGTATTTAACAGATTTAACTAATAGATATTTTAACACGTTTGTAGTAAATCTCTTGTTTGAAGGTCAAATTAGTGTGCGCTAGGTGACAAGTGTTTTAAAGTCTATAACAGTATTATGATAGACCAGCAGGATTAAATCTTAGCGGTGCTATCTTGCTACAGTATTAACACAGACACAATGGGTTCGGCAAAATTATATAAGAAAATAATATCAATTGTGTCAGCACACATAGCTAACAGACGTGCTAGCTACTTGCTGCTTGATTATCGGTTAGTTACAAGTAGTACGGAAATTTATCAATACAACCGTACAATTTTTATTTTAATCTCTGTGTTCTCTAATTAATAGTAGCTATACTAGCATGACTGGATGTCCTCTTTTATTTGGACATGTCCTCTTTTTTGACATAAAAAGGTGGAATTCAGAATTTCGCAAGCGTCCAGGATTTTGTTTTTGTTGAGCTTACATAGAATATTGAAAAGTGTTGTGTTTCATTCACAAACCAGTTACGTCTCTGCTACTCCATTCGATTCGCTTAAAACTTAAGCTGTTGTGCAGAATTCAGACTCACCGTCAGAATCCGACTTGCTTCTCGTACACACACACTCACATGCTTGCTGTGTAAGATAATTAAAGATTTGCTATTACTTAGCTAATGAAATTAGCAAAATCGTGTCATATGTTGTGTCCGTGACACGCAAAGGGAGCAGAATTCTGCCGGGGAGTCTGAATTTGGCAGAACACCTGAACCACTTTTTACTCAGTCCTCTATTTCACCACCTCAGATGGTCACCCTAAGCATACATAATACATTTAAACACAATACGGTAATGCCATACAAGCAATGCTATAGCTAATAGATAATAATACTACCCTAGTTAATCTTGTAAATAAAGATTAAAATCTTATAAAACTTTATATTTTTTAAAACATGACCACAGGCTTCACATAATTTCAACCAGTTTATTAAAAATACTTATTTTAAAGAAAAACAATTCTAATTATTTTAGCAAATTCTTTTGGAATCAGACACGCTTGTGATTTACTGCGCCACCTGGTGTACACAAACAGTACTGTTTACCCCCAAAACAGCTGTGCTTAAATATTGTCTGATGATTTCTGCATATTTGACTTGTTCTTGGACCTTTTAATGATTTTTATACGATTTTATTGTATGACTTATGCAATGAGCACAATCAAACTCAAAATGAAAATTATGCAACCATATTATTAGTAACAAAAAGATCAAGTTGTTTGCTAACTGTATTTTACTGGCTTTGTATTCTTTCTATTTTTAAACAGATGATAATATACACATGGAAACCTCTGACTCCATGTTCAGGATCTATTCTTGTTTTGCGTTGCATTTTTATTGTAAAAAAATAAAACATGTATGAAATTGCGTTGTATAATTACCAAGCCAAAATACAAAATACTCAAAAAGCCAAGAAATGTTTGATTTACAAACAATCCATGTTCAGCATTTTTGTCTCAAAAACTCTTTTTAAGGTGACCCACAAAGAGTCGTTTATCATCTGACATTTCGGCCAAGTCAGTAATTAAGCTTCCATTCAGGAAATACATAAATAACAGATAGATAGAGGATGCAGTGAAACCAATTTTCATTTGTAAGACATAATGATGATTAATAAAGACATTAATTCAGGTGGAGTTTTGTCCCAAAACCTTACTCATCTTTTCTCGTCATAATAGATAATTACAATGTATGGGGATTGTCAGAGACTGATTGCACATTAAACCTCCCATCCTTAAAATGAAGCTAGGGATAAAAAGCAGCATGCATCAAAAAGAGCTCATCATGTCATTTACACGTGGCCACAAGGCCATAGGACATCCAAGAAGGCAAGTGCATCAGGAAGTGGTCCTATCATTTTCAATTAGCAAAGTGACACCCATGGCTAAGCACAACCGAAGCCCATGTCAGAGCTGTAGGTATTGCCTGGTTTGCAATACCATATATATGTGTA
>JAOTRQ010000014.1:2165784-2176246 GCA_028565875.1 Hoplisoma paleatum | reverse complement strand
AAGTGAAAAATTAGAAAGTAAAAGATCTTGTGAACATTTGCCATGTTTATGGTCATTGTCAAATGGATCAATTAAGGCAGATTATTGAGTTTTTGGAAGTTACCACAATAGACAAGCTTTACCGAAAACTGGTCTATAAAGCGGGGGGGGGCGGGGGGGGGGTCGTGTCAGTGTCATGCAGGAAGATTTAAACTGGCAACTGGCCAAGACTGAAGTGAGAATGGTGCAGCACAGTCCATCCAAATTCCTGAGGTAAACATGTCCTTTGTTAGACAGTTCAGAAGGGACATCATTTTATTCCAGAACAAGGAAAAACACAACAATTTACCAACATCAATCAAAGCAGTTGTTTGAAGATAAGCAGTCAGAGCCCCAACCATTCGGATTCTTAGATAAAGTCATTGGTAGACTTGAAGAGAGCAGTGTATTGCTGATCAACATGAAATTCATGAAAATATTTTGAATGAAATTATAGATAATAAGCTAAATAAGCTTATTCCCTAATATGCTAATAAACCTAATAAGCTTTTGTAAAAGAAAAATGGAACATTTGATTAAACACATTACAGCTGTGACAGTATTGCATTGTGTTATATTAATTAGCATTTGGATTGTTCTATATGAATATTAACTTTTGATAAAGCAGTTTATGCTAAAACAGCAACCAGTAACCAAAGGTACTAATAAATTCTAGAGAATTTTCCTAATCTATAATAATCTTGCACTATCATTTAAATCGAATGTTCAAAAAGCAATTAAAACTCTAAAAGTATTAAAACTTTAGAAGTATTTAAATGTTACCATTATCATTACCATTGGGCAGTTGCCCAAGGGCCCATCATCAGCAACCTGTTCAAGTGCCAGTATTCTTTAGAGTATTAATTCCCTTTCTTAATCTCTAGTCTATGGCTTGCTACTAGGTTACAGTATTTAGATTCCTTGTGTGGTGACCCGATGTGTGGCTAATCGCATCCTGTATGACATGTGCTTAAAATGTATCGTGAACTGACCTGGAGTCAAACTTTAATTAAAATTTCAAGAAATGAGATTAGGGCTCTGCCATTTGTATCAAAATTTAGATCATGTCAGTTGTTCCAAACCATGTCTGAGAGTTTACTATCAGGGTTTGCTGACTCAACCCTCATATTTATCCTAGCTTGGGACTGGCACACTACTGATCCGGTTTGTGCATTCTACTGGTTAAAGTGCAACTCCTAACCAGATTATCCAGCTGCTCCATATGGGTGATTTTTAAGAGACAGGTAATGTAACTAAATGAAGAAACATTCAGAAAACTGTTAAATTTCATTTAAACTGTTCAACTTTCAGCAGTTGAATATCTGAGATGGAAGTGAACTCAGAGTACTTTGTGGGATCCTATGTAGCATTGGTACTGCATGTTAGGAATTCTGTTTATGTTTAACGTTGCAGTAGTGATAATTGGAACTGTAGATTGTTGTTACTTTGTCTAAAAGAGAAGGTTTTAGAACTAGTTGGTGCATTTGACTAGGAGTGTAGAGGAATGGGGTTTCAACAGGGGTTTCTGTTCGTCCTGCATTTTGTAAAGTTGCTTTGAGACAATATATATTAGAAAAAGCGCTTTATGAATGAAGTTGACTTGACTTGACTTGAGGAATGCTTAGATCCAGTCTGTCATGTATTCCACTACTCACAAAACAACATTGGACAACATATTAAAAAGATAACTGGTCCAGTTTTTAGAGAAAGTCTAGTCTTTAATCTGCTCTATTTTCTTGTAGCATAGTTGACATGTATTAAGGTGACATAGACTAATGTACTATTACATGCCAGTATAATAACACAGTGAGGAAAAATTAATTACTACACAAATTACTACATTCAGCAATGTCCAACACCAAAGTCTTTAGGTTTGAAGCTGAAGGTTCTTCTCCAGGTGTTCTGGATTCAACTCCAGTCCCAAGCCTTGATGAGAAAAGAGGAGAAATGGGAATCTGACGAAAACCTCTCCCCCGTAAAAACCTAATTGCCAACACAAATCAGAAGAATTTTGGACAAAACAATCCACATACTATTCTCTACATTTACTTTTTTTTGTTGCAAACATAATTTCAGGTTTAGCTGAATACCCATGATACACAGTTTACACTTTACACAGTGTAAATGTGTGTGGTCATGTACACTTGTGTGATGTGTAAAAGTCCTTACACCAAGTCCCTTCAAGACAATGCAAAACCGGCCTGAGGATGCTTTTAGAATTTAGAAATTGAAAATTGGACGACAATGACACTGTAATGTTGCACACTGTAAGATGTGTTTACAAGAAGAATAAAACAAAGTGACATTACACCTGCTTTACTGAACTATTTAAATGAATTAAAGTTGCCTAACCAAATCATAAAATTCATATTCATCATTATGTAAATATGAAAGACCATATTATTTTTTTTTATTATTATTGTTATTAATATTATATTTTTCATGTTGTTCCAAGTTTATTTAACTTCGGTTTGTAAATAAGAGCTGTTAAAGAAGTCAATTTTTGTTAAAGAAGTCAAAAATTGTTGGTCATCACCCAGAATGTAATGGAAGTACTCACTGGGATAAACATACATCCTCAATCTAGTAAACATTTGGTTTTGTTCACCAATTTATACACGAATACGCATAATTTCTGTTTCCAAACATAATAACACAAATTTGTCTTTTATCAAGCTGAGTTTAGATACAAAATATTGTGTTGGGTCAACACAATAGAGATCTTTTGTGTAAAATTGACTTAGGGTGTATTAAAATGTGATAAGTATGATCTATTGTAGAATAGAACACCTCCACTATCTCCATACATTCCAAAATACAGTAGGTTTAACCAGTGTTCTCAACAGACTTACAACAGTAGCACTAAGGGCATTGCATTACCCATGCAAATAAATGCCTATTTTACAACATCAACAAGGCCCAGATTAACTCCTAATTTTATTGACAGAAGTATGAGGGCTCTGACATTTAATTTTAATTAATCGACACGATTGTACAGAGGCTATCTTGTTGTATTGGTCTGGTTGGCACATTTTTAAATGGTCAAAATAAGTCAACTGATGAGCCCAGACAAATTTGGGAAACAGTTCATGCCATTTGTTGTAGGAGCGGTTTGTTCATTTGGGTAATCGGGCTGTACACCACCAAAAAGGAAAGAAAGAAAATGTGTCTTTCACATATTACTTCAGTGTTTAGAAGCTGTGACTGAATTAAATTGTTTGTCCCACCTCTGAAAATAAAGTTTTGTTTATTAGCGTATTTTAATATGGATAAAACTCACAACTCCTGAAGTGTAAAGATCATTGGGGGCTTATAGCTAGTGATTGGAAGTGCATCAGTATTAGCTTAAAGCTCAAACACAGTGTGAGTGGACTTAATTATGAAATTGATTAATGACTCACCTGTGGTTTATCAACTTGGGTCACGTCAAACAGTTGCATGTTAGAGAGACATTCCTATCAAAAACTGAGGTAATTTTGCCTATACAAAAACTGAATGATTTTAAAAATGAATGATCTTAAAAATCCTTCAGTTGATGAAAATGAATGGATAGGAGAGCTAAAACCAAATCATCCCAATTGATAAACTTGGCAGGTGATGGAGGACGGGTTTACATGAATCTTTTCCATCTTGTCATGACAAAGTGATTTGGCTAGTTGGATGCTTTGTAAGCAATGGCTTCTACTGCTTTCTCTGTATTCTGTTGTAAAGATGTGCTTTATAATTGTTTGTTTATAATGTGTTTTCTTGTTTGTCCCCCTCCCTGGCCCATTGTCTTTTTTAACAGCAGCCACCACTGATATGTTGTACTGAGCTTTTTACTCTCACATTGATAGTCTTCTATTTTTTTCAACTAATTGGAAAAAATTTCTAATAATTAATTTTACAACCTATTCCTCTATTTTACATATTCATCAGTGCTTGTCAATTGACTTATCATAACTTCATTTGTTTTGTTCTTTTACTATCATTACATTTTTTAAGTTCTTTAAGTGTCAGGGCCCTCGTAATTCTAGAAATGAAATGTGGAGCTACTTTGAGACTTGTTAAACAGTGACTTTTATGCATGGTGAATGATATGTTCCTAATGCAACCATTGTCGCAAAGTCACGAAACAGTAGTTAAAACTCCTGTATTCAAATATATAGTTTGGCTATTCTACAAAATATTGTACTCGTTATCTTGTTTTAATACAACCCGAGTTCATTTATCAGTGGACTTCTCTCATAGTCTGTACCAAAAACAAATGTTTAACCATTCAAAAAACTAATAATATAAGAAAATATATTTCTGCACAAAATATATAAAAGCAACATATTATAAGCATAGTACTCGAGTTGGTACTTGAGGTGTCATACAGATTGTCACACCTCAGTTTTGAATGCTATCTGCCTGGCTGCTGTCTCTTCAGTCTAATCTATTATCAGATGCTGGTGGTGTTTCGATGGGTCATAATTTATCTTTTGATAAAATCTTTCATAAACATGACATCAGTTGAGTGACATCTACGATTTGAGAGCGTAGTTACAGGTATTAAATGAATACAACAAAATATCAGTACAAATAAACTGTATTTTCTTTTTTTCACCATGTAAAATATCTGCTAAAATTATTATTAGGAGAAAATTTGGTGAGCATACTTATGGCTATAACCTGTAACCTATGCCACACACTAAGCTAATCAGGCTTCTGTAGACAATGGTCAAGGAAGACCCAAATGCTAAAGGAAGGGCTTAAAAAGGATGAAAGTGTATTTACAGTATGTGCATAGACAAACCATGTGCCTTCCAAAAAAAGATATGGACAAATGAAACCTTTATATCAGTGTCAGTGTTACAATATAAGAACATTTTAAAGCTATTTCAATGTAGTAAAAGTCAAGAAAATTAGGCTGTAGACTTAGTCGTGGCAGCTGAAACAATTGTTGTTCAGAGAACAATCTAGTCTTAAGATTTTTTTATTCAAGTCTGGGGATCCCATGTATCTATTTATGTATCAAACCAGTATAGATTGATGCTAAAGACCCCAAACCTGCTTGCAATGATGCCAATGGCTCTCCCATCCTATTCTGGTAACTACAATAGATTACAATTTTAAAATATTAATTGAAACATTTGATGTTTCATTCAAATTCGGTCTGGGTCTACTTTCTGGAAATAGGTTTAGTAAGAACACATGAGCCACATTTCATCTATTCACCTGTATTTTGTCCCCTGATCACCTATATACAAATAAGATGCAAACACTGTGCAAAGGTGTTGTCGTTTTAGATGGGTGAGCAGCAAAGTGTTGGTGAGTCATGCACGAATGAATTTAAAGAGCTTTAACCAGAAATGCATGCCAACATTTCCATACAAGCAAAGTTTTTGTCGTCTATGGGAATTTGAGAATGAACATGGAGCCTGATTACTTCAAACCATTGCTACCATAATGAGTAAAAACATCTGTCAATGAATATATTTCTATTACTAATAGCTTTATACACTGTATGACCCAAAAATGACATTGCAGAATAGGTGGCCCTTAGAATTTCCATGATAGGTAAAGACTTGGCCCAACATCTGTGGCTTTTACAATGAAATTAAACATATTTATAAACTGCAGGGTGTTTGTCCTAAAATTTGGACTTCATAGACACAATTTCTCATAAAATCTAATGAAACTAAATATGTTATTGATTCAAAATTACATTGTATCATTGATACAAAATACTGCAATTCATAACAATGAAATGACTTACAAATTGTTTACAATCAGGTTAATAACATTTATCCCTGCAACATTAACCTTTAAACTATGACTTCAACTATGTTTTGAAAACACATCTCACTAGTCCTGGATATTTTTATATATTCCATTGTATATTTGCTATATCTGTTCTAAGCTTTTAGTGGGTATCATAATAGACTGCGTGGCATTAATTACTGTTTTACCGTATATAAAGCCACTATCTTACAGGAAAGTGGAATTAGATACCCCTTTTGGAATAAATGGTAAGGAAATAGAATTAATCTTATTGGTGCACCATTTGGCAGGAAGGCTGGTAGACAGACAGGAAGGCAAATGAGGTTCTAATGCTGGCACTGGAATTCCAGTAGCTTGCACGGAGTTTATCTAATATCATCCCATTGAACACCATTCATTCATGAGATTCACTTGAATGCCAATTGCAAACCAGAATCCCTGGTTCCTTCTAAAAATGTCAGTGCAATTTGTGAGGTTAAATAGATTTTTGATGTAATTTTTAAATATATTGTAATTTGTATTTGTGCCTGGAGTATCCTTTATTGATTATGACAAGCAAATGGTGACCTTTCTGTGCCCACATAAACAGGTCTGACACTATTGTAAGTCGTTCTGGATAAGAGCATCTGCTAAATGCTGAAAATGTAAATGTAGGTTGATTGCATCTTTTAAAAAGTACACAGAACAGAGTTTTCCTATTTAGTTAAAAATAAAAACTGTCACTTTGACGTAATAGAATGCTTAATTGTTCAGATGGAATCCAGGAAAAGCTGCAATGAACAGATATCCAGTGGCTTCTAAAACATGTCACTCCATCAATAGTTAACCAAACTTTTCCATTTGGATTTTAAAGGCTGCAATGCAAGAAAGCCATCACTTCTGTTTTGCTTTTGCATATAATAATAAACTAAAGTGTCATATATCTAGTGAGAGCTTCTCTCTTGTCATATTTACTAGCATTTTAATGTAAAACTTGCTTGACCATGTGTTACTCATATCTAACAGCTTTTGAGTCCTGGCAGATCTGTTTCATTGGTTATATATTATTTCATCATAGGAACAAAGTGATGTTTTGTCAGTGGGAGCATTCATTATGCAAACATATGCAAATGCAGAAAAGTATCAAGCTAGTCTGCAATACTAGAGTCTAAAGTCTAGATCAGTTTGTTAATTGATGTATGTTCAATCAACTACTAACACTACTAACAGATGATTTAGCATTATTTTTTAACCTTGTTAATCAAAACACCATTTTTAAAATATAAATGTGTTCCTGTTTTTTTTACCAAACTCTTGTTCAACAAGAACATTGAAATTTGTATTTTAATTACTCATAAATGATGATTGTTGTTGTTGTTGTTGTTGTTGTTGTTGTTGTTGTTGTTGTTGTTGTTGTTGTTGTTGTTGTTGTCAACAACACGACTATGTAGTAGTAGTTTTTCTCTGTGTTATGTAAATATTTAGCCTTGTGTTACAGTCGGCCTATGATATATTGGGTCTTGGAAAATCAACTCTTTGGTACTTGATCGCTGCGTTGAAACTTGATTACACCAAACATTTGTTTTTGTGAAATTGTTTAAACTTAAAATACTAATATTAATACCAACGATGTCTTTTGATTTAGAGCCAACCACCGTGTGTGTTTATGGCTGCTGCTTTATTGTTCATATCCCTCATTTTGCTTGCAGCGCCATTTTAGGTCGCTCAGTTTAGAGAGTGAAAGCAGCCAAAAGCACCATAGCAGTACTTTAAAAAAGAAAATTATTTATTATTGTTAAGATTTTAAGCATTGTTATTGTTGTTGTCGTTAAGGTCATTGTGGTTATTATTTAATTTGTTAATGTTGTTTTGCAATGGATGTATTAAATTATTGTGGATTTGTTATTTAGAATATTTGACATGTCATTTTCTCAAGTGTTAATAAATATATTTTGCATCAAATTTTAATTGCAAAGTAAAACAAGTATTTTGATTGCATAAAATCAATCTTTTAAAAATTGAATTTTCATGATTAATAATTGTTTTTAAAAAATTGGTTGAATATAAACCGAGCTGTTTGTGTTAAAACGGGCAATTTCCAAACTGAACCACATTCGTTTTTATCGCTATATTAACTTAACAGTTATTAATCCGTATTAAGAACTTTTAATAGTACATCATCACTACAATAACAAAAAAATCCAAATCAAATATTTATAGCTCAGATATATCTGATTTTTATATTTAATTTTTTTTAAATCACAAATGAATCATAATACTGTGGTATTTGGATGCGTATTCTTTATAATTCTAATAATTATATTGATAACATAGAGAAGTTGATAAACATAGATTGTATGGTAAGGTTTTTCTCACATCGTTGGCAAAAATTAATAAATTATCATTCAGTCACTGTTGCGGATGTTGAGTAGGCGTAAATCATTCACACTTCTGGCTTATAAATGATTTATTTTCAACTATGAAAATAATGTACAATAAATAATTTTCAATTTACTATTCAACAATTTCAATAAATAAACTAATTCTAAAATTCATCCGGAGCATCGACCACCCATCCCCCACACTCCTCCAAAAAAAAAACTAAAAATCATTTAAGCTAGCATTAAACCTGGCACGTTACCTGAGAATTCAACGATTGAGTTTCACGATCAATGTCCCAATAGTTCGATTTTGCTAAAACTAAAAAATCCAATCAAGTACCTGAAATTGGAAGGCCCAATCACAATGTGTATGCTCTATAACAGAAGATCTTAATACTGGCAAAGCAACGACTTGACTGCCTCCGTTACGGTTGTAATGTATAATAGGCTACTGTCGTCGAATGTACTTCGATTTATCTATTCATAATCAAAACTGTAAATGTTGTAAATCTATGGTACAAAGGGTACTTGTAAACAGGTCAAAATCCTCCTCGGAGAAGTCTACAGGACTATCCAGTGAGCTTTGTAAACTGGGCGATAAAGCGTCCGAAATATGTAGGCAAGAGTCAGCAGAAAAAAAATTCACATCGGGTAGTGCGTTGGCGATCTGTGATTGTGTGAAAGCCGGATCGATCCCTTCGGAGAGCGACTTGGCTATTGTGCCGGGGTTATCCACAGTAGGCGTTGGGTACGGGGGCGAGCGAACTGCCTTATCAGGGCCATCTGCAGACTCGGACTGGATTGGCTGGCTGTCCACAGGCTTTGACCGGGTATTGTCATCACTATTCGTGTAGGAGGCCCGGGGGCACGGTTCGCTTTCAGAAACATCAGCCGAACCTGAACTGGGTGCTGTCGAGGCCGGTGCTTCCGGTGGTGGGTTCGAATAAGGCGAAGAGGCATCGGGACCGTCGAACGGCTCGAAACCGCTCGATTCTCCCTCTTGTCCATCTCGGTGGTGCGTAGTTTGTCGCTTGTGCTTCATCCGCCGATTCTGAAACCAAACTTTGACCTGGCGCTCGGTTAGATCCAATAGTGCGGCGATTTCCACCCTCCTGGGTCGACAAAGGTATTTGTTGAAATGGAACTCTTTTTCCAGCTCCAGCAGCTGTGTGTTAGTATAAGCAGTCCTTAAACGCCGCGATCCGCTGCCGTTATCCAACCCAACTTGCAAATCTGCAAAAGTTGAAATAAAAAAAACATAGTTGAAAAATACACTAGTGACAGTAAATATGTCTACAAATAATTTTGAAGCGTTTTGGGTGAAACTGTGTTCAAAACCAGTTCCGTAGTGCGCACGTTGATATATTTAACTTAAATTTAACATTAGAACTCACAAGCATTCACATAGTATACTTATCGCTCAAAATGGACGAATATTTTAGCATAAAAAATGTGTTAGTTAGTATTGTGTATACATAACTGTGTGTATACATACATACATACATACATACATACATACATACATACATACATACATACATACAAACGTGCGTATATGCAACATAATGATAAATACATTTGTGCATTTACCTGTAGGAGACTCGATTTCTGCGGGATTGTATCCAGAGGAGGCTGGAGAGGGAGAGGCAGCTGCAGTGGCTGTAATGGTCGCTGCTCCTGTCTTGGAGCATTTTTTTGAAGATTTCTTTTCTTTCATCCATGGAAATTCGTGGGCCAAGGGACCACTGCTGGTGACTGGAGTTGGGCCCTGTTGCTGCTGCGTTGGATGCGTGGTTTGCGTCCGGGGCTGGAGGCCGTTGGAGGCGGTTCGCTTTTGGCTTCTTGGTCGCGCCTGGTTGCCTGTGCAAGGGCTTAGGCTGGGGATGGTGTGCTCAAAAGGAGGTGGAATTACTGTCGAGTCCTTGATTGATGAAGTTTGAAATGACTCCAGGACAGCGGGGAAAGACGTCAGGCACTCAGCAAGTGAAGGCTGGCTGTTGATGAACCCAATCTCCCTCTCAAATTCAAAATTCATCGCTTCGCCTAGGTAAGAAGGGCGGCCAGCGACACCGAAATGCTCAACGAAATACATCCAAAGGAGCGGTTTTGTTTTGTCCTTCCGCTATGGTTGCATTTGTGGTCTTTAATAATTGCCTATATTGGTGATATTACTAGCGTATGGGGACCACTGTCTACTAAACCAAAGACTATGCGCGAATTTGCAGCCAATTCCTGATCACATGACTTGTCTCAGCCAATAAGATTGTGGAGTCTGGTGGAAAAGAAAGCTCTATTTTCTGTATTGATTAAATATTCAAGACCATATCACCATGGCGCAT
>JAOTRQ010000014.1:2119820-2132056 GCA_028565875.1 Hoplisoma paleatum | reverse complement strand
GTGTGTGTGTGTGTGTGTGTGTGTGTGTGTGTGTGTGTGTGTGTGTGTGTGTGTGTGTGTGTGTGTGTGTGTGCGGCGCGTGTGAATTCATGCATACATACATGCATGCATACATACATACATACCCAAGTTTCAACATTGTTTTAAATTTTTAATTTGAATATTAAATGCTTAGTTTCTATACACACTACGTACATTCTGCTCTACTTTTTTCTGTAGTACAATGCTTAAAAACTAGCTAAATCAAATCCCTACAATTTATTTCTTTACAGTTTTGAATTTAAAGTTATTTATAATAATGAACCGTATATTATGAGCAATATTAGGCAACTGAGCATTTGCTATTTTTGTTCAATAAAAAATATAAGCATTATTTATTTTGGCTGTAAATATTTAAACGACTATATTACTATATAATGTAATGTTCTAAAATCGTTGGTAAGTTGGATTCAAAGCGATCGTGTGATTAAAATGCAGGTCACAATTTTGCCATGGGCAACGGCACTTCATTCAATGGAATGGAAATCAATTCGATGAACTCCCTGTGAACTCCAACAGACATGTCCCTAATACAATTATTAATCGAGAAAGCACTTTATTTTAACTACCGATTCGATCAGATCTACACATAATGTTTAGTTCTAGACGTAAAATGTATGTGAATTTGAGTCGCGTGTATGGTGAATGTATATTTCTATACTTATTTAAGTAATATACTTAGGGCATAGGTTTTTAATTTTAAGCTGCAAGACATTTTTTGCTAATATAAAAATGATTTGCTGACAGAAAGTTTTCTAAATCAATTTTACAAGCCTAAAAATGTTATGACAGTAGACTAATGTTAGAAATATTTTAAATTCAGTACATTGTATTGCAAATACTGCCATGGTATATATTTATGTTGTTGTTGTTGTTGTTGTTGTTGTTGTTGTTGTTGTTGTTGTTGTTGTTGTTGTTTTTGCTGCTGCTGCTGCTGCTATTATTATCATTGTTGTTGTTGTTGTTGTTGTTACAAACATAATAATAATAATAATAATAATAGTAGCAATACTAATTGTATTTGTTGCATTCGTTTGTTGTTGTTGTTGTTGTTGTTGTTGTTGTTGTTGTTGTACATTTGACTGACATGCCAATTAAAGTGTGTTTTGTATGCAAACTATGCCGCCCCTGTTATGATTTCATCCAGCTTTGTTCTTTACAATCATCTCTCCCACCGCACTTGTTTCTCTTGCTTCTTGTCCTCCCTTCCCTCTCTCCCACTTTGCCATTGACATCTACCAATTGGTCTAGCATCTACCCGACAGCCCACAGTCTAATCACACAACGCGTAAACTCTTGACCCCGTTTCCCTCCTCCAGCTTTATAACCACACACAACAGTATGCACTTTAATTCACATTTAGTTTATCCAAGAAACGAAACAAAATTAATTTTTACGATTTTTTGAGGGGTTTTTTTTTGCTTGTTTGAGTCCAATAATCCATTTGAAGTTTAAATTGTTATTTACCGACTATTGCCCACAAAAGTATTTTTTTGATTATTTTAGATTATAACAATTAATTTATTCTTGGTCGCTGATGTCACCATAACATGCCTTACTAAAAAGTTTATAAACCGTGTAAAACATTTCTAGTTTAAGTCATACTGAGCAAAACTGCGCATTTTTTGTGAAGCTGGTGTAAAGCGGGCTCTGGTGGTAACATAGAAGAGTTGCATCATGAAGCATATCAAGCAATTACTATAACAATTTTGTTCTAATTCATAGAAAAATATAATAATTTGTTTTAATTATTTTGGAATAGACTTTCTATAACAACATGCATGTTACTGAAGTACATTAATATCGACAAATAAAAATAATCAAAATGTTTTTGTTATATATATTTAAACATTTGCTCACACTTATTAAAAATTCGCCATAGCATTAACATAATTTGTAGAAATGTAATTAGATCACTTGTAATCATTTGTATATATTTTTTCAGATTCAAATAATCTAATAACACGTATTTGCTCAACTTAAACAACAAGATGAAAGTATTTATTTCTGTAAATGAATCAATTTGTAACTTATATAAAAAATGTAAATCACTTATCTTCAGTTAATTTAACCGCCGTCGTTTAGAAAAAAATTATTCAATGTTACACAAATTCGTTGTTATTTATCCAACATCATATAATACGCAGCTAAAGCAAAAACTCATGTTAGAAAAAAAATTCTGTTTATACAATATTTAATTGCAACTTCATGTAGTAAAGAAAAAAAGCAAAACAAAATAAATAAATAGATTTCTATTTTTTTCAAGTATAGCAGCGCAAATTTTAAGATAGAAAAATGAATGACTAAGCCATCTCAACACTGCTTGTCTGCTGACCTCTGGATGATCCAATCCTTATGCATTATGAATGAGATAAGTCACGTGATTATTAATACCCTATGTATTATGCTTTTCGAACGGTAGTATAGTAGTATAAGTCACTAAATTGTAATCAGTGTCAAACAAGTACGATCGCATAATATAACGAACAAGCTGTAAACAAATTAACATCATTTACAAGCTTTTTTGTCTTAGTATAACTTGATTTTAAACGTTTAGGAGTAAAGTAATTAATTTGTAAAGTGCGTACGACAGGAGATTTGGCTTCCTGTTTACGACCTTAAACTTCCTTTTTCTAACTCGTCGGCGATTTTTTTATATCACAAGACCAACCATACATTAAGTTATTAATAAGAGCACAAACTAAAAGCAGACGGTTGTATGTTTTAAAAAAAAACATCAAATGTATAACACTGGTCATGTATTGTTGTGAATTAAAATAAGATAAAATACATCTAAACTACGGATCTTCTAATCTAAATAAACTAAGATCATCTATTTTAAATTGTGATGGCATATAAATGATACGACCATATTTTAAATCTACCATTTTTGTATTATCGATGTTAACATAAGAGTTATAAAAAAATTAAAACGGTCGTGACAAAATGTAAATAAAAAATAGAAATCACACGTCATCCGTCACGGTATTCGCATTACGGGAACGAGTACAGGTTGTATCGACAATGTTAACAGTTACATTGGACAATTACTTTTGTGATCTGATGTCTGAGGTCTTAAAAGTTTTTGTTTATTCAAACTCTGGTATGTGGTTCAAACTCTGGTGTATCACTGGTTTCAGTAGTTTTTGTCAGACACTTTGGCATTCAGGTCATGTCTTCACGTAATTGTCATATTTGAAACTTTTTTACATAAACATGAGGATTTTTTTTGTTTGAATTTTCGAACACGTTATACATTGCGTTTACATTGTTGTCTGCGAGGTTTAAATGCGCAATGTTCGCATTTATATTACACGCAAATGTAATACCCTACTAATACGACAATACTTTCTATAGCAAAACTCCTAAAAATATTTTTACGTCCAACGGCTGCTTACGAGAAATAATTGACACAGCCAGTAGGGACGCTCCTCTTCTCTCTTTCTAACAGATCTGACAATGTAAGATTAAACGGAACTTACTCCAACTGCGCACCGTCCCACTATGCGTATATCCTCTTCCATATGAATCTAACGGAGAGACTGTACACACCAAAAGCGGGCAAAATTACAGTTGCATACGGTTTTCTCTCACTACTGGCCCTTTTGAAGCTATTCGCGGCAGTTAAACCGTCACTTGCTTTCTAGAATGTGAAATATATAGTACATTGTCAACTCCCCAAAACCATAAAACTAACTTTATGGGCCTCACGTGACTTTTGAGAGCCAGTAAGGGGTACCTTTCTGTGGCCTGTGTGATTTTACGATCTAACTTCAAGATAAAACGTTCATCCGTTTGACATGTAAATGTCATAACCACATTTGGCAATGTTTGGTCAATTGTATGCGGTAAACCACGTAGGGGGATCTGGTTCTCTTTCAGTCTACTCTTAAAAGTCTTGGAGAGAGACTTGGCAAAACGGTTTGGCACTCGTGGTAAGTTTGGAAGTTCAGCAATTGTTTACAGATAAAATGTGTAGTGTAATTAGAGGCAATACGTTGAAATTAGACGGTCGTGTAATTGGCCACAACATTTCTGTGGCATTACATCAGCAAAATGAGGCTAGTGTTAACTTAATTGTGATCATATTTGTTGTTCGTAGTACTCAATAAATATATTTGAAAATGCAGCGATGTAATTTGTGTCCGAAATAGCGAGGCCTGCCTTTTTATTTGAATTTAAAGCTAAAAATAGCATGCACTCACCCACTGGTGATTTATTGAGAAATTGTAGACCAAACACTTTCTATATGACACCAAGATGAATGGAAAATATTTACATTGAAAATTACATACAGAACCATTGTGGTTTTGTATGTTAAAAAGTTTATTTTTTACTCCAAGTTAGTCTACAAACAAATACAAAAATCGTTAGGGAAAATGCTTAGGCGATTCGAAGTGACGACGTTTTTTTCATTTTGCACAAGATTGCCATTTATTACGTCATCTACAACCTAAGGGTCACAATAAAATGTTCAGTATGTACACATTTTAAAACATAATTGTGTTTTAAGAATATACAATAACACACTTTGAATATAGCTATAAACACATGATCGGATACAGAAATCTAAGACTATTTACACATTTTATTTCTTTTTTTAAAAAGAATGACACAACTGGCACAATACAAGTCTAATGAGCTCGTCCAGACAATTACTTAAAAACATACATACATACAGAACCATGTAACAGGGTAAAACGTTTGAAATGAATGTAGTTACTACACTTAACTAGAGCTTCATTTCATATTTGGGCAAAGTCAACGCTGTAAACTCAACGGAGTACACGTATAGGTAGTAAATAAGTTATGACATTTAAGAGCTTACATGCTAAATCTCAGCAATTACATAGCACTTACACAAACAATATTGTAATAAAGACAACGGGTGGCATTTTAATGTTTCACCTTCTTTTTCTGGAAACAAACATATAATTAATTAAACAGCATAAAACACTGCTTCTTCTTTAGTTTTTGCGGTACCACAGTAAAATTACGTCGTCTAATACATCTAACAGCATGCCAAACGTTGCCACTTTTTACAGTACTGGTTATTTTGAAACATTTTCATATGATGTTTTCTCCTGATATCATTTAACAACCTCTTATTGCGTTACCACTATGGCTGGAAAGCGCTACCTCCTGTAGCCAGACTCATGCTCTTCAGTTTATTGTCCTTTTTCCATTTCATCCTTCGGTTTTGGAACCATATCTTAATTTGCCGTTCCGATAGGCATAAAGTGTGGGCTATCTCTATCCTCCGTCTTCGGGTGAGATATCTATTGAAATGGAACTCTTTTTCCAGCTCTAGCGTCTGATAGCGGGTATAGGCAGTTCGGGCCCTTTTCCCGTCTGGTCCAGTCATATCTAAAGAGCATGGATAAAATGCATTGGTATAAAAATTAGCGAGACTGACTCAACACAGCAGTAGAAAAGCAGACCACATAGACTTGCAATTTGAAATTCGCATGCAAATACCTGTGACAGAATAACGATTTATGAATGTCATAAAGTGCGTTCGCCAAATGGTACGACGCACATGCGCGTAAACAGGTTTAGTGAATTGACAAGAATTCCGAAATTCAGTAAAATATGTCAGAATCTACATAAATGTGTGTCAAAATGCTACTAGCATTTTTACCCTTGTTTTATTATTATTATAATTATTTGGAGTTGTGTTCGCTATCTTCTGATGGCTAAAGTTGTTGGCCAACAGTGTTATACACTATAAAGCGAAACTTTTTATTTAAACAACCCATACGCAGCTTCAACCACTCCGATCCTCTTTTGTACTGCTTGCGAGGCTTAAAAATTTAGGTTTGTTTTGGAATCTAAAACAGATTAATTCCGAATCCACGTTTTCTGTGCATCTAAACCACGTTTAAACGCATCTAAACATACATCACAATACCACAATACAATACCCATCAGCATGCAATAAATAATTGTAAAGACTATAATACCATGACTAATATGAAGTTTCCGCATCCAAGGGAAAATTTGTGGTGCTTGGCCATCAGTAGCTGCCGAGGTGGTTGAACTTGCAGCGGTCTCTTGCTTCTGGAGTGTCCTGGGAACCTGGTTTGCAGCTCTGTGTGAGCTTTCCTCGCTTTCGGATGAAACGCTGGCTTCGTCGATTTCTGTAAAGTGTGAACTGTTGGTGAGGTTACTAGTCGCAGCTGAAGCGTTTTGGTCAGAAGGGGATGTAGAGCCTTTGGGTCCCAGACTGTCGCTATTAGAGCAGGGCAGCGGTTCCTGGGACGCGAGCGAGCAGCTTGAAGGCTGTCGAAATCGCGTCTCCGGAGTTGGAGACTGAAAACCTCGAGAGCTGTCGCCAACCGCCCCAAAGTGTCCAGCGTTCGCTGAACGATTGACGCTTAGGTCCATCCCATTGTAGTTGTAGCCGTAAGAGCCCGAATGCATGGTGCCGGAGTCCCTGTACGAGGCGTTCATAGCGCTGCTGCTAGTTCCATAATTTAGTAACTGATAGTCGGGGCCATTTGGGTAGCGCCCTGAGAACGAGTTTACAAAGTAAGAGCTCATTTAGGTTGTTTTAGCGATCTTGATTTGTAGATCTTGGTCGTTATAACGCGGTGCTTCACGATTTATGATGTATTAATGAATTATACCAATGCACTGTACTTCGTTTTTGCTATGTATGCGGCCAAATATGGGGGTGGGGGTGCGTTTGGGAATCACGTGCTTTTGTTGACCAGTCGTAAATTCTCACTGATGACTTCAAGAGGTAATTCATGCTCTATGGTTACAAATGACGACGAGACGGGGGAGTCGTTAGACTCGAGCATACGTGTGCCTCCTATTGCATGATATGCGGCATGTGAGCAGACAGCGTCACCTACTGGGAAATAATTTTGTAGCACAAGATAGACACGTTGGTTGGAATTAGACTTTCTTTTGTTTTAATTCTAAACAGTATGAAATGTGATACAATGGCAAATATTTTTATTAAAATAATGATCATTTGAATACTGAACTGACACAAAGAAAAAATATTAATAATAATGCCTTCTAAAGACATCATTAAACACATGTACTGGAACGCAATATATAATACTCATAATACAAATAATGCATTTGAACATAAATAAATGTTGATGTTGTCGTCAAGATGATGTTCATTGTGTGTTACAAAGATTGCTTTATCTAATTTACTATGTTTTAGGTGATATACATAAAAATATAACCTGGTTATTGGTAATATTTTTAATACTTTCAGTAGGGTAAATACAAATACTAACTTTACTAATAATTATAAATAACGATATATGTTCGTGTACATTTGATTTTTTTATAGTTGTAATTGTTATCAGTTGTTATCAAATTGTTAGGATATTATTATTGACAAGTTTAGATATTTAATTATAATTACTATTTTATTGTTTTTGAACATGTACGAATTGTTTATTATACTAATAAGTTGTAAAGGTTTTGGTTTCATGCATGTTAAAATATAAACGGTCCTCTTGTTTGTAAAAGTCTTCCCTTCAAACCCCTTAGCTCTCAGCTTGTTCTTTCTTTTTTGAGCCTTCGTTTGAGAAAGTGAAACCATGTCGGTGGTTAGCTGTGATTTATTTGTAAAAAGTTTCTGAGTAATCAGTAAAGCAACTATAACTTCTACTGCATTTTAAAATGTATGATGTTTTGAAATTAACTTAATTTTAAATGTGCAGTCTTTTGAAAGGCAAGGTGTTGTTATTGTTGTTGTTGTTTAGTTACGAACTTTATTGAAAGCATATCATCACATTACTAGTTATTAGTCATTAGTTTCAATTAATGCTAAAATTTATTTAATTTTTTATTTATTTAAGAGATACCAGAACCTCAAAAAATCTTGTAATATTATTAGACACTGAGATAATGAAATGCATCATTTTCTTTAAGCAACAGCCAAAATCATTAAAACGTAATAACAAGTGTATTATTAAATACAGGGGACTTTTAAGTTTATTTTAATACAGCATAAATAAAAACATGAAAATAACACTCCAATACATTTGCCTTGTAACAATACATTCGGTATAGGCGCACAAATACATCAATACGACACAAAAGCAAATTAAACAAATTTAATAAAAATGGTGGAATGCTCAACGACTTGTCATGGGCCTATAAAGAACGTTTTTATTTCTGATGATGAACTTGGGCGATTCAGTATTCCATTTTTTACATATTACATGTCATTCAATTCAATAGTTTTTTCATCCGCCTTCTCCGTGCTATCAGACTGCAATGGGTTGATCAATTTGTTCTCCTTTTTCCACTTCATTCTCCGGTTTTGGAACCAAATCTTGATCTGCCGTTCTGTCAGGCACAGTGCATGAGCAATCTCAATGCGACGCCTTCGAGTGAGATACTTGTTAAAATGAAACTCTTTCTCCAACTCAAGAGTCTGGTAGCGCGAGTAAGTTTGACGGCCCCTTCGCCCAGGGTTACTGAAGGTCCCTGTCCATGAAAGAAATTGAAAGAAATTGGGTAATGAAAGTACATCTACCACGTAGAAGGTGTGGCAATGACAAATGCATTCAGAGAAAAAAGCTTAAAGACATGCAACCCATATGCCCCTGAGAGACATGTCGATAATTATACTAAACTACTGCTGACGGCTACAGATTAAAATAAAGATTTGTCATCAATACAAAATAAAATGTATAATGTCTTTGGATTTGACATTTGTGTAAAACAACACAAGTTTATTTATTTATTAAAACATTATTTAATTAACTGTTTTGCTGTTTTAGGGTTATTTTAAAATCATTTTTATTCTAATTAGCTTGTTACCGAAAAGCCAACAATCGTGCACAGATTTGGCACTGACCTACATTGATAAAATTATCCAAACATTAGTATTATGTTAACAATGGTAAAGTTTTGTGTTTTATATCAGGCTATAATAACGTCAAGCAAAAGTAAAGTTAATATTTTTGGCACCAATATTTGAGCTCTTCTTCAGAAAGAGTGATATTGTGATTCTGTAATCGTATAAACAATCATTAAATAGAAATACATTTAACTACTTTATTTAATACTACTGACAAAACTGTCAATTAATAAATCATCATTAAACATCTATCATCAATGTAAGCTTAAAATTATTGTTATACTGAATCATATTTATGATACTGTAACGACGTCATATTCATTTTGTTTACGCTTAGCTTTGTATACCAACAATGATTTACTATAAATGCGTCTAATAATTAAATAACTAAATACGTCCAATAACACAACGTTATTATAAATCACATACCATTACATGAGTTCATTCGTTGCATCCACGGGTAAACTGGTACTACTGACTTGTGCTCGTCGACTTCATTGTAGATAAGCTTCCCCGTCGAACCTGTGCACTCGGTTTTCAGATGGTCCTGACTTGATACGAAGGGTTGTTCTTCCATGCTATAGTGGCCACAAGCTGTGTTCTTTTCTCTGTAAAAGCTTGCCGTCGAATAATTGCAAGCACCGATGGCAGATGCCCTGCCGTAATCATTGTTAGTCTGTTGGTAAAATGAAGAAGGATATGCCTTCTCTTGTACACAGTTAGCTCCATAAGCAACGCTGGGATAGTTTCGTAAAGGATCTGTGTATCCGGAGTATAATGGTATCTGTCCTAGAATCGACTCCTGTCCTCTCGGCAGAGTCACTGGGAATGTGGAGTTTACAAAATAAGAACTCATTTGGTGGGTACGGCTCTTTCCTTGGTTTATGATTTGTTGTGTTTTATAGTCCGAGTGGTTAAGCTAGTTTATCGGAGATAGGGTTTTCGTTGGTGGGGTTGGTGTAAAGGGGGGGTTGTTGGGTGGCCATGTGCTAGTGCGGGACAGAGAGGAATCATACCATCTGACCGACCACTGACCAATCGTAAGCGACCATGTCTGTGAAATAGCACCCATGAGGGAGCTGTATTAGCATGCGTTGAGGGACATTGGAGTAAAACAGAGAGCACAATTTTTTTCAACGGTGGACTGTGGCTCCTTAACCACCGACGTTGCTCACAGGGTTTTACACAGACGCTTCCCTTTAAAAACGCTTCTCGAAAGAACTCCACACCTTTCTCACGCCTGTTTTGAATACACCTGTTTTCGAACGGCTTTGCTGGTAAAAAGAAAAAGGAGATCGTAAAACCTTAACATTTTGGGGGTTTTTTTTCATTTCCAATCTCACATACACTGTACCTAAACATACAGCAGATTATTATGGCGATTTAGAAATATACACGTCACGTGGACGTAATGACAATGGTTTATTTAAAATATTGTACTTTTTACATTTACAAATATTTCACAAAAATTACATTCTGGCAAAGTATTTTATTTAGAAATATGTACTTTTGAACATTTCAGATCCAAATGTTTCAAATGTTCCAAGTGTGAATAATTATCAAATCTTCAATTTTTGATTGAGTAGATTTGAACTTTATTTATACAGCACTTTTTTCAATTGACATCGTCTCAAAGCGACTTTACAAAATACAGGACGAACAGAAACCCCCATTCGATTTTATTCGTTTTTCAACCATACAGGTCGTTCGGAGTTTAGCTGCCGTTAAGATTTTAACAATGTTTTAATGGTATCAGAGTTTTTAACCATCAAGTGTAGTTATTTCTTTAGCATTGTTTTGTTTAACAGTAAACAGTAACTCACGCGGAAAGGTAATTTGTAATTAGTCATTAAGATTCTTCAAACGTTCGTGTTACGTTTTTATATTCTTCAAAATATATGTTATTAAACAATTTAAAAGTTTACTTACTTGCATAATGCATACACATGTTTTAATTAACTATGTTGCTATCAATAACAACAGTTTTTTTTTCTTTACAGGCATTTTTTTTCAATATAGAAAGAGATGACATCCAACCATGGTGCAACATCAAAAATACCTAAATATCTTCTAAAATGTCAAATATCTTAATTACTATCCTTTTATTTGCATGGTTTTGATTTTCATCTTAGCAACTGGACAAGTATGAGGAAGTGGTATTTTGCTTAGGACATGCAGTGTGAATATGCTTAAGCCTATGAGTATGATTACCGTATTATAAATATGTTGCAATCGTGTATGATCTATGCAATGAAACTTGCAATTGTTTATATCACTATTTTAATTGTTTCATGTTGTTGATATAACTATTCATAAAAAATGTCGGAAAAGGGTTGTCTCAAATAATAAATATGTTTCATGTCGTGTTTTATGCCATGACATTTGAAGAGGTAATCTGCTTCACGTCTTTATTTGTATAGATTGCATAATTACAAATTCTTAAATTCATTAAAGTGAATAATATTAATGTTTAGAATTACACTAACATAGAAATGTTTCAAAAGTTTAAATACATTTTGTTATAGTAAATAATAATTATTTTTATAATCGCCAATATTAAAGTGGATCAACTTTATCAATAATCATTTGTTTTAAAAATGAACAAAAAACATGGAGGTTGTCCGTCTACAAAAGATAAAGCATTCACCAATTTTTAAAGTTTGTCAAATTAGTTATTTAAATTATATAGAAATATGTTTTTTATACTGGACTGATTGTCTTTGAATTATATTGGACGGGGTCTATTTGAGAAACCCCAAGGTTTTCCAGTATTTATCAATGAGTTTTCTTCTTACTGGACTTTATAAATTAATCAAACATTTATTTGACTGATGCGTTCCAAAAATTCCATCGTAGCATAAAAAATGTCAGTATCATTTTAAAGACTCACTTCAAGCTTTCAGTCGAACAATTTGTGCGACAATTTACTACCGAAATATACAAATGTGTTCTTCTTTTGACTTGTACTGTCGGTGTCCTCTTTGTTGTTCATTTACGTGCAACTTGAACGCACCTTGACTACCAGGAAACAAAAAATCTTCTATAGTTAAGATTTTTTGGGGATAAGAAAATGGATACTGAAGAACACCGTCTTAAGGCTGGCCTCTGGAGTGACTGTTGAATGCACACACTTCAAAGGGTGGCAACAACAGTCCAGAGAATTTACAACCTTTGCATTCTTTCGCGTTCTCCTGCCGTCAAGCTTACCACCCTACTTCCCCTTTCCTCACAAGTGAATCTCTGCTAACTGAGTCTTTATCTTTTTGCTTCTTTGCTGAATTACACACACACACACACACACACACACACACACACACACACACACACACACACACACACACACGCACGCACGCACGCA
>JAOTRQ010000014.1:2061841-2078337 GCA_028565875.1 Hoplisoma paleatum | reverse complement strand
CGAAAGTAAGACATAGTGGGGCTTTTGGGGATAAAAAGAAAGTAAGACACTGTCTTACTTTTGGGGAAACACGGTATAGCTTAACCTTTACTAAACATCAGTTTAGACGTTTAATACTCAGTTGCAGCTTGTTTGTTAGATAAATATTAAAAGTACGACTATTAGGAAGAGCTATTTTAATAACTACAGAAATATTTTAGATCTGATAGATCTAATCTCGTCTCACATTGTCCCACAAAAATATTAAAGTAATGTAGCTTGGCGTGTGATGTTAATCATGTATTCGGTGTCCATTTTATTCCTTAAACTATTAGAAATGTTAATTTGGGGGGTATTGTTGCAAAAAGTAACACAATAATTACTTTTCCTAGTATTTAGTTACTTTTATAGTACAGTAACTTAATACAATTTTGAGAAAAGTAAATACCAACTATTACTGTTTAACATAATGTTTCCAACACTGCCTACAACACTGCGTGAACCTCAGGTTGAGCCTTATTTAATAAAGACCAATGGCAGAGGTAGCATAAGAGGTTTATGGAGGTTTCGTCTCTGGGCTGGGAAGCCAAACTTTCATTTTCATTTATTTACTCATGTGAAGAGTTTTGGAGGGGAAATCGGGCCTGGGTGGGCTCAAGGATTCATTAAAGAGAAGGAGGAGAGAAGGAGGTGACATCCAGAAAGTCATTACAGAGAAGTTTCACATGTAGCCAGTTTCCGGGAGCCATTAGAAGAGTGGATGAAATCTTGTTAGGTCAGAATTTTGTTTGTAACTGCATAAATTATGAGGAATCCTTTTTGAACAATCCACCCTCTGCATATCTCAACTCCTGTTTGTGAAGCTGCTCATCATGTCTGTAGCTGAGCTGAGATTTTACAACTCTTTGTGTAATTTCACCACACATTTGTCAACACTATTGGCGGTAGTAGTTAACACACGTTCCCAAGAAGGATGGGCCCTGTTGAGTCAAGGTTTCTTCCTGTAATTTTCAGGGAGTTTTTCCTTGCCACAGTCGCCCTCGGCTTGCTCAACAGGGGTTTATGTTTGTCCTGTATTTAGTAAATTTGCTTCGAGACAACGTCTATTGGAAAAAGCATTATAGAAATAAAGTTGACTTGACGCGGCAGTCAGCCCTAGCTACGGCACCCGGGACGAAGTTAAAGGTTTGGCGCATTGCTCTGGGGCACTTAATTTGTAACAGCTATCCTGTTAGCTCTTGAAATATAACCGATCACAACCACCGGATTGCAGAGTGTGTTTTACTTCTGCACCATTCAATCACTTTTCATAAAAAGATCAGACACACAATCTTATCTTACGACTAACCAAAATGTAGCTTCGTATGTCAGAAAGATAGAAATATTCATTGCTTGATTGTCATGACGAACTGTTTATTGCGTGATAGTTGTTTGTTTGCTGTATAATAGCCTAAATAATGTTCTAATATCATAGTTTATCATTCAAAATTGTACAATCCCGTTACGTCCAAATAAAATACTAGTCAACGAATGCTACCGAGCTTTGGAATAGTACTAAAATGGCTCTGTTTCGGGCAGCCCCCTGGTACGAATGCCTGCACATACCTAGCACACAATGGTGTCCTTGTATCTAGCAAAACGGCGAGATTCCTGTCGGCGACTAAAACCATTCTGCTTCGCTCAAACAGCCGCACATATCGCTGGAGCTTGGAGGAGCTAAGCAGGAGCTCGTAGGACCGTAAGTGTTCTGCCAACTTGGCATGAGTTAGGCCTGGGATACCGCCTATCTAAGCACGGCTGGCCAGTGGATGAGAAAATACCAGGGTGTCGACCAGACTAATGGATTTTATGACTGCTCTAGATTCCGTTTGGATTATTCAGACTACTGGCAGGTAATCATGCTTTAAATCTAGAGGTCAACTTAACACGGGTGGAAGTTTAACGAGCGGTCAGAAACGTGTGCCTCGTACGTTTCGGTGTGTTATTTAAGTGCAATAAACGTACAGCTGTAAGACAGTGATTTTATTTCTGGTATATTTTTTAATCCTCGTAAGTGAAAACAACTGTAACAGGTGCAAGGTGGGTTTCATTCAAGTCCATTGGGCAGTCAGGGATGAGTCAAGATCACTTCTGACAAACATAAGATCGACCACTTAACATGCTTTATTTCAGCACTCAAAATAATTAAAAACATCTCAAATTATTATACATATACAAAATAGGTACAGATCATCTTGTTTGAACCCCCCCTATTGTGTGTATGCTTCTCTCGCTAGTTTGTGGGATGTTCTAATTCTCTTGCCATCTTGAGTAAACAAATCCTGACACAAGAAGGGAAGAAAAAGGGGCACTGCAAGGGGGAAAGAATCCACCGGACAACCCGGTGGATTTAAAAAAAAAAATCATTTTGTTTGTAAAGAAAACCAAAAGACAACAACCAAAAAGTGTTAAAGTCGGAAGATTTAAAAAAAATAATAAAGACTCCACCTGCTTATTTCTACACTTGAAAAGACGATGTGCATAGAAGCTTTTATTGTCATTTCCGTTCATGAAAGGTGGTGGCACAGATCGAGGCAACACACATCAGCAAGAGAGGCACAACTGTTACAACTGGGCAGCAAGAGAATAGGATCGTTTTAGTAGCACCAAAGGTCCTGCGAGCGAGAATGTGATGCACATTAATTCGAAATCACTCTTTAACACATCGAGCTAACAGGACCTCATGAAATAGCACCGTTTGCAGCTGTTACTTGCATGCTCGAATATACTTCTGTGTAAAATCCTAACCGTGTTGGTTAACGCTGGGGTAATATTGTGGATCTTTATTCTGAGGTAGACATAAGATATCCAAACTAAGTCAAACCCCTGTCTCGCTGTTCTTTCTGTGACTCGGGGGAGAAAGGAGCAGTGTTTTATATCTTCTGATGGGTAGAACACAAAGACGCTCGCATGTCATTTTACAGATTTATTTAACACCTGAACATGGTACAAAGCATTTGTTTTTGTCTTTTTCATTGTCCTTCCTTAGTGGTAAAAAAGTCACCTGTATCTTTTCTCTCTATTTGTTTTTAAAGTATTAAACTCCAGGGGGATTTTACACTTTAAAAGTATATATATATAAATTATTTTCTTGTTGCCAGTGAAACAAATGAGTCTTCTAAAGAATCCTTGATGGACGATGGACGATGGCAAAATAGTGGTCCCGAAAAAAAAGCTTGAGCTTGATACAAAACAAAACCTGTCTTCTGAAGCGTAGTTCTAAGCAAGTGGACCATTTGGACAGCCGAATCGATGTCTAGGATTTTTTTAATGCATAGAAAAAAGATTTCAGAGAGATGACTGCTAGAAAACACACACACAACACACGAACAATTTCAAGTCCAGATTTCCTTTTTACAAGAAGCAGACTGGGCCGACTTCGATGCCAAATTCCTGATCGGGTGCACCAACGTCCATAGGAGCAATGTCAATAATGGGCAGTCGAGATGTTTTCGTTGTTTTGTAGTCGATGACTGTCTTGCCCCATGCACCGGTGTGCGACTGGAGAGCAGAGAGAAGAATGTTAGGTCTATACACGACTAATACAAAATCATTCTAAAGTAATAAAAGCAAAACTAACAACTAACAGACGGTCAAGATGAAAGATATTCATTTGTTGTAACTGTAAGGTCTCAAAAAAGCGATGGGGTCCAATAAGAAATACAATAGAGTAGAATCAAATGCTTGGATTTGTCATATATAGGCATACATGTGTATGTGTACAGTAAAGTACAGTACAAGAAAATGCTTCCTTTAGATATCCTTGCTTGTTTGGGAGACCCTGGACGAGGCAGAGAGGGTTGAGGACCTTACAGAGCTAGGATTCAAATTGGCATCCTTTCAGATGATGGTCCAAAGCTTTACCCCTAGGCTACCGCTGTCCTAACAGCTAAACAACATAAATAATATGTGTAACTTTGTAACTCTATTGGTATTCATTTCTGATTACACTGGGTTTGTATTAAGGTATTTTTGTCTACTTCTTCTTTCTATTTTAAAAAAGTCGTGTTAGAAACGAAAGAAATAGACCCAACATACCGTGCAGCCATCCTCGGTGACGCTGTATGTGAAGCGGCTGTTGCCCTCCGCTCTGATCTCGATCTCGTTGGAGCCCTGCAGGAGCAGAGCCTTCTTGAGGTTGCCTGTGGCCTGGTCCATGTAAGCGATGCTGTTCTTGCAGTGGTATGTGATGTTCTGGGAGGCCTCGGTGGACATAAGGCGCAGGAAGGTGAGCTGGATGTTGACATCCTCAGGGGCGGAGCCCTCGCTGCCATAATCGAACTGAAAGTGGAGAGACGAGAGGTTAAATAAGGTTGGCACAGTAGAGCGCTCGGAAGTCGACGCTCCGTTGACTGAAAGGAGTCTCACCTGGTAGCCGTCGCTCATGGCTTCTCCGAACCAGACGTGCTTCTTCTCCTTGATGTTCTTACTGGTGTACCAGTTCTTCTTGGGAATGCTGGACTGTGTGGGATTGACGCAGGTCTCGCCGGTCTCCATGTTACAGTAGACCTTAATGGAGTCCTGGTTGCAGCCCTGGTCGGGGTCGATCCAGTACTCGCCTGTGGAAAACAATTGTAACATGATTTGATGATGATAATGACCAGGATTATAAATATATATTCTATCCCTAGCATTCATCATTTAAAAACATTTTCTTGGCCAGACCATTACAGGTGTGTTCATACCGCTCTTCCAGTCAGGGTGGCACATCTTCAGGTCGCGGCAGGTACGTGCTGGGTTCTTCTTTGTGCCGTCTGGGCTGCGGATGTTCTCGATCTGCTGGCTCAGAGACTTCAGGGTGGTGTCGACCTCCAGATCGCGGTCGCGCATCACGTTGGCGTCGTCGGCACGGAAGTGACGGAAGGGATCTGGGGCTTTCTCTTGAGGTGCGGCAATGAACCCGATGTCGAATCCACCGCCGGAGGGTCCGGGAGGTCCAGGAGGTCCAGCAGGTCCGGGAGGTCCCTAAATCAAAGAAGGATTACAAATATGGATGTGAAATAAAGATCAACATGAATAGCGAGAGACTTGGATAGGCAGAGAAATAATAATAGCAGCATACAGCAGGTCCGATTTCACCAGTGCGACCACGAGGTCCAGGGGGTCCAATGGGTCCGGGGAGTCCGCTCATGCCATCTTTACCAGGAGAACCAGCAGATCCGGCAGGTCCCTGTTGTTAATGACAAAAGTATAATCACAAGGAATGAAACTAGTGTCCAGAATAACAATAACGACTTATAAAAGTGAATGTCAAGACTCACTCTGGGTCCACCGGGGCCAGCAGATCCAGCGGGTCCAGACTCTCCAGAAGATCCCTACAATAATAAATCAAAATTAAACGCATGTGTATTTAAGGTGAATATAATTTAATATCCATCCATACAACAGCTTTAGAAGCGACATTAGGTACACCAAGACACTATGGCGTTACTTACAGGGGGTCCAGGTGGTCCCTGCATTCCAGTAAATCCTCTGTGTCCCTTCATGCCTCTCTCTCCAGCCTCTCCAGCCTCACCCTTGTCTCCACGTGCTCCAGCAGGTCCCTGCACAGAGATATTTAAGCTTTGATGTTACCATCGATCGTACAATGCTCCAATGATTCCAGAATCAAATTCTTTCAAATAAGATTGAATAGGTACAAAATACACGTACAGAAGGACCACGGGGACCAGATGGGCCAGCAGCACCAGCAGGGCCGGCGGGACCCTAAAAACAAACAAACAAAAATGATTAAATTAAAAAAGCACATATGCATTAAGTGATAAGCTAGATTTGTTCAGGTAATAATATTGTAGCCTTACAGACTCTCCACGATCACCGGTCTTTCCAGCAGGTCCGACGGGTCCAGGAGTACCAGAGGGTCCGGGTGCGCCAGGGGCACCGGCAGCACCGCTCTCACCACGGTCACCCTATAGATCACAGAGGGCTTTGGTTAATCCTTAGATGTGTACGTGGGTCCAAAATGACCTGATCATTATCTTCATCTTTAAAGTTGTTTTCAGTTCATATTTCAGCTACTTTACCAAACAAAATTACTCATATCGTGTCAATAAATAGTTTAACTTTTATACGTTTGTTACAGAATGCTAATTTATTTAGCATTAGCATAGCTAATTTATTCTAATAAACTCTGACCGAGTATATTTTCAACACCACCTTTTAAGATGAATATTTTAAATAACTATATCAGATACAGATAATTCTTATCTTCATTTTTATATTAGAATAGTGTGTATGTGCATGTGATTTATGACAACTGTGAAAAAGTGGCTAGCTGATTGCTAGCTAACTATGCTAAGTAGCATGGTTGTATGTATGTGTGTGTGAATTACGACTGCCGTTTGCTAACTACTAGCTAGTAAACTGTGTAACATACAAGTAACATGGCTGTAATGTGTGTATTCTGGGAAGGAATAAAACTATTCAATAGTTTTATAGTTTGCAAAGCTAGTTAGCTAAGCAAGCGAGCTAACGCTGGATGGATTTGTGGATTGACGGATGCATGAACTTGCATACAAAATATATAACACATAATTATTCTTAACTAAAAAGCCAAAAAGCATCATAAATACACATTTCTTAACAAATTCTTAGTTTTGACCCACTGGTCAATGTTGGGTTCAGTGACTCATTCATGTACAGGATAACAAACAAAAATACAATGGAACTTATAGAGCATTGTTTTGTTGTTTACCTTGGGGCCAGCAGGACCATCACGGCCAGAAGGACCCTCATTTCCAGGAGTTCCCTATAAGACAAATGAACATGCATGAATATTTAAAAAGTCATAATAATGGCAAGTTTGATGTCTTAAACGAATAAACAGTAAACAAATGTGCTTGCTCACCTCACGACCGGGCTCACCAGGGGGTCCAGCCAGTCCAGGGGGTCCAGTTGGTCCAGAAGGTCCACGCTCACCGGAGGAACCACCAGGTCCCTGCTTGCCAGGCTCTCCCTAGAAGGTGACAGTAATTTAACTGGGTTAAAATCTGAGTTAATCCCATTGTGTACAGTTTACACATTTGATGATAAGTTCACTCAAAATTAAATTATATTTACTGTCCGGACATTTATATGAATTAGCTTACAGATGGGCCGGGGAGACCGGGGAATCCACGCTCTCCCTTCTGTCCGGGGAAACCAACAATACCACGACTTCCGGCAAGACCTTGAGGTCCAGGGATACCAGAAGGGCCCTGCAAACGAAAAACAAAACAAAAGCAAAACAAATGAGCTTATCTGGGATAGTTTATGTTAATATTTCTAATACTCGGTGTAAGAATTACAGTAGGAACAGACTTACAGTAGGACCCTCGGCACCAGAATTTCCTTTCTCGCCAGGTGGTCCAGGGGGGCCAGCAGCACCCATCTCTCCAGTACGACCAGAAGGTCCAGTCTCACCTCTCAGACCTTTGGCACCCTCTTTTCCGGCAGGTCCGGGGACTCCAGGTGGACCAGCGTTACCCTGGGAGTTAAGAAAAGATTTAGAAGGTAAATTCAGGGCGGCAATTTAGTGTAGCAGAACATGAACCGAATCTGTGCTGAAGAACTTACAGCAGGGCCAGGAGGACCAACTCTACCAAGAGCGCCAGGGAAACCAGTTGCTCCCTTAAGAGAACAGACAGGTCGGAATGTTAATCTCAAAATGGAAAAATAAAAATGTAAATAATCACAAAATACAAATGGAAGGAGTTCTTACAGGAGGGCCAGCAGCACCACGGGCACCCTTGGGACCAGTAGAACCAACGGGACCCTGTAACGGAACAGATTTACATCAGAATATATTAGAATTCAACAAGATGTATAAAAGGCCCATATTTACTCTGGTAAAGTGTTAGAAATGGGCAAGACAGCTTTGGATGTTTACTGTACCTGAGGTCCAGGTACACCTGTAGCTCCAGCAGGTCCAGGAGCACCAGCGTCACCCTTAGCACCATTGTCTCCAGCCTCTCCCTTAGCACCAGGCTGACCATCGGCACCCTGTTTAGGAAATATAGTAACATTTAGCTAGCTTGTCGAATGCAGTAGCACAGTAATTAAGATTAAGAACAAGAATATAAGTCAACAGATCAATTATTCAAGCTCCAAGTCATCAATGACTGGGACATTATTTGGGAAATTTCTTATTGAAAAGGAGAATCTACTCATGTACTCACAGGAGGTCCAGCAAATCCAGCAGGTCCAGGAGCACCAGCCTCACCACGCTCACCCTTAAAGTGCAGACTTATTAGTAAAATGAAATTAAATATACATATTTTTTAATTGCTGTTTTTGATCCATGTAATTCTGAATCTTTCTCCAGAATGGAAACGATTCCTTACCGGAGCTCCACGAGCACCAGAAGGTCCAAGAGGTCCACCCGGTCCAGTCTCTCCCTATACATATACAAAACAAGAAGATTTAGCTCTCCAAAACAATACACAAAAAGATATATAACATAAGAAATAGAGATGATCTGTTATATTGTGTTACCTTGTCACCCTGAGGACCAGCTGGTCCAGGAGGTCCAATAGGTCCAGTCAATCCACGAATACCATCCTTTCCAGCGGTACCATCACCACCCTTGGCACCTTGGTCACCCTATGTGGTAAGGCATTATTGTTTTGGTTAAACATCTATATTCTATTAAGACATTAGGTCAGGTTTAAACATGACACACAATTAAATATTGTTCAATATTTCTTATAGTATTATATTTATTTATAACACTATATTTCTTATAGTATTATATTTATTTATAACACTATATTTCTTATAGTATTATATTTATTTATAACATTATATTTATTATAGTATTATATTTATTTATAACATTATATTTCTTATAGTATTATATTTATTTACAACACTATATTGATTATAGTATTATATTTTTTATAACACTATATTATAGTATTATATTTATTAATAACATTATATTTCTCATATTATATTCATTTATAACACTATATTTATTATAGTATTATATTTTTTTATAACACTGAATTTCTTAAGTATTATATTTTTTTACAACACTATATTTATTATACTGTAATTATATTCATTTACAACACTATATTAGTATGATTTTTTTATTACACAATATTTCTTATAGTATTATATTTATTTATAACACTATATTTATTATAGTATTATATTTTTATAACACTATCTTATATTTTACCAAATTTCTGCACTATATTTCTTTTATTTTTAGACTATATTTCTGTATTCCTGATTAATAGGTGACTTAAACCAGGACATGGCGAGTGTGCTAATGAAGGCTAATTGTTTTTAGCTTAAGCTAACAGAATTGACCCTGGTTATCTAGTATTTTCTTTAAAGCCACATAAAAACACAAGACATATTAAATGTTGTATAATATATATTTTACTATTTTATATACTAAATTATATATTACAGCCCTGAGTTGAGATAAATAGAATAATTAGACAAATAAAATAAATTGTCTGAAGCGCTAAGCATATATTTTACCAACCATATTCAAGCAATAGCTGTTTTTAGCTTAAGCTAACAGAATTAAATTAAACCTAGTTTAATAAACATTTTATTTTAAACCACATAAATGCTGACAGCGTAAAAGTAATAAATGTGCTATGAAATTGTACAGTTGTGATAAATATGTTATAAATAGTAGCTGTGTTACTGCAGGATAAGAATAATATATAACCGGATGCCTTTATGTACATATACATATTATATACATGTACATTTGGTACCACGTTTGTTCTGGTTCTCGAAGAACAAGTTAGAGTACAGGGGGTGAGAGGGTTACGGGCTTTAAACTTGTTCACCCCCAACGATACCCACTAGGCTACGTCTGTCCCGTTGGTCAGTGTTTATGCTAAACCAGACAAGAATAAATGAATGTAATGGTGAATGAAAGGACAAATTAATTACATTTTATTTATTTAAAAAAATATTGATATGAATCTGCTATGACCTAGCTATTTATTGTATCTATATGCTGCACTTTTGATCCCCTGTTGTTTATTTTACACACGTGTGTATGTAGTATGTTTTTGTGTATCGTACAGCTAGTGTTTAATGTATTTGAGACAGAAATATAAGACATAAAAGCTAATAATCTGGCATTGCTTAAGATCATTGGCTCTCAGAAGTCGTTGGGATTTGATCCTACTCACTCTGTCACCCTTGAGACCTGGCAGACCAGCAGCACCACGCTCACCGGGCATACCTTGAAGACCAGGAGAGCCCTGGCTACCAGGGGCACCTGCGGCACCAGGCTCACCCTAAAGAAACATAGAGATCGATTTTAATATTTCCTTTGGATTAAACATTTACTGCGCAAGTTGGCATTAAACAAGTTTGTTCTGTTTTACCTTGGCACCATCGTTACCAGCTGCACCAGGAGAACCACGGGGGCCAGAAGGTCCGGCAAGTCCAGGAGCACCACGCTCACCAGGGAATCCTCTATCACCCTGAACGCAATTTATCAATGGTGTAAGTGAATGGTGGCACACGACTAAACAATACTGGCTCATTCTAAATTTTTAAGACTCACTCTGGATCCGGCAGGTCCAGGAGCGCCAGCCTCTCCGGGCACACCCTGTAATAAAAGTATATCAGTTGTGTTCCCAGTTCAGCATTAAGAAAATAAGTATAACATAGTAGGGATATGCATTGATCTCTTACCTGCTCACCAGGTTTGCCAGACTCACCAATAGCACCCTGGGGTCCAGGCAAACCCTGTAACAGAGGAGCACAAGAAAATGTTAAGAACTGTCATTTAGAGAATCGCGTCCTAGCTTCTGAGTGTCTGTGGAAGAAGTAAAGAAGGGGTTTCTTGCCTGGAATCCACCGGGTCCAGCAGCACCAGGCTCACCTCTCTCACCAGCAGGTCCCTATAGACAAAAGATCAAACTGGTCAGCGTGTGCCAACTATGACTACAAAATTGATTTGCTATGTGAATCCAAAATTCTTACAGCAGGGCCAGGAGCACCAGGAGCACCGACATCACCATCCTTTCCACTGGCACCCTAAAAATACAAAAATCATAATATAAAATTAGATGAATTGTACTGACAGACACATAGTGGCAAGACATTTCTAAAAGTGTCAAAAAAATAAATATATGTTGACACTTACAGGTGCACCAATAGCACCAAGTAGACCTCTCTCACCAGACTTGCCAGCCTCACCCTGCAGACAAGAGAACACGTTTTGTTATAGTTATTATTTTAAAAGCTTTACAGTACTTACAGTCATGATGTATGATAATGAAGACGTACAGCGGCACCCTTTGGTCCAGGGAATCCCATCACACCAGGCTGACCTCTGGCTCCAACTGGGCCAGGGGGTCCGGGACGGCCATCTTGTCCAGGGGCACCCTGTGTACAGGATTACAGGATATACACTCAGCTGGCCATTGGAGATGTATGGTTTGGAAAAGTATGGCAAACGACGGAGGAGGAGAAGGAGATGGTGTGGTGGGATTTAAGATACTTACAGAAGGTCCCATCTTTCCATCAGCTCCAGGGCTGCCAGGGCTACCGGTCAGACCCTATGGGAAGGAAGGAGAAGAGGGGGAGGGGGTGAGGATAGACCAGAGGTGCCAGAGATGTTGTCAGATAAAGTAAACAAATGCATCAATGATGAGAGGTTATTTTGCATGAGTAGAAAGGACACTCTTTGTTTTGGGGGGCTTGTATTGTTGACATTTAAGTGCAGATGATATAAGACATGGGTCCAACTACATAGGGCACATAGCAAGTCGTCTAAAAAGGGGAATAACAGTGAGTTAGGTAATCAGGTGGCATCCATAAGCTGGCTAGTGTGCCATAACTTTGGAGACAGTGAGGAAGGGGTTGCCTGTATGTTATTCAGACCGATGATGCAAATGGAATAAGACGACCCCTATGAGTCTATGAGTACTATTGATAAAGGGATCAAAAGACGTTGAAAATCGAGCAGATTTAAACCAGCCGTTCATTCAGGAACCATCCCAAATCACCCAGTGTCCAGTCTACTCCGTGACTCCATAATTTTCAATGTCGTGAACCCCAGCGATCACTTACCTTAGATCCGGGCATACCAGGCTCACCGTTGCGTCCAGACTCACCGGTTGCACCCTTAGGTCCAACTGGTCCGACACCACCACGCTCACCAGGGGCACCCTGTTCGAGAATTGAAAAATGAACGCATGAACTCTCTGTGTCATATATTCCAGTACATCTAAGAAATTTAAGTCACGTTCTAGTATTTAAACCTACCTTGGGACCTCCAGCACCATCAGCACCAGGGAAACCGCGAGCACCTGGGGCCCCCTGTACGAAAAAAAATGTGGATTACGACGTGTACCCTGTACCAATCGTACCGTGTGTATATTGTGCAGAATTATTTCACATACACGCTCTCCAGCCAGTCCACGGCCACCAGCAGGTCCGGGTTCACCACGAGCGCCTCTCTTGCCCTCCTCACCAGCGGGACCGGGTGGCCCTTGAATTCCGGCGGGACCCTTCGAAAGACATGAATGAAATGAATCTTAGTACTGAAAACAGAATCTGACACCTCGATGGTGACGCTATGTAAGTAGCATGGTAGTCTCGGAGTAGAAAGGTTCCGGGTTGGATCTCGTTGTTGTTGTCTGCTCCCACAGTCCAAAAACATGCAAATGAGATGATGAGCTAAACTGTCTATGAGTGGATTTGATATAACATGGATAGAACTGATGAATCCCGTGTAACTGTGTAAAACATGTAACTCCTGTTCCTGAATACAACCAAAAGTGTAAAAAAAAAAATCCTAAGAAACAAACAAACAAACAAACAAACAAATGTGTGCACATCTAGATAAAGTACAGCTCTGGAATAAAACTTAAAAATAATCTTCAGCATCGACAGCATGGTACTTACAGACTCTCCCTTGGCACCAGCGTCTCCCTTGAATCCGGGTGAACCAGCCTCACCCTGTGGTACAAGAAATAAAAACTCTTAAATGTCTTCAAAAGAGCACGATGATGGTTTATTTACCTCATTTATTTACAAAATACTTCTTACATTGTTGCCTTTGGGTCCTGGGGTGCCAGGAGCTCCGGAGGGTCCGGGAGGACCACGAGGTCCAGGGAAACCAGGAGCACCAGCAATACCGGGAGCGCCCTGCAGATGGCAGCACAAGGTCAACGTTATGGATCAAACTATTAACGAGACGAGTAAATAAACAAAGAAATAAATATGAATAAACAAACAAAGCAAATTTAAACGTACAGCAACACCCTTGGCACCAGGAGCACCATCAGCACCGTTGTTACCCTAAAGAAGAAGGAATAAAGATTAAACCAAAAGCTTCGGTGTACACATTTACAAACAAACAAATCAATATTTATTTTTATAGTTATTTAAAATTGTAAAAGTGTAAAGAAAATCTACTTACAGCAGGTCCAGCAGCACCAGCAGGGCCGGGGCTACCAGGCTCACCACGAGCACCAGCAGGTCCCTCAGATCCACGAGATCCTTGAGGACCAGCATCACCCTAAAAGAAACAAGAGAATTATTCGATATGGACAAAATATTGGGACGCTTTTTAGCCACAACACATGCTACGGGGTGTGATAAATAAATCATTTCAGTCTGCAAAGCTTCCACAAGCCCAGATATATAAATAAATATCTCACTGAATTTTCCCACAGTCTTGTAAGACACCTTCCCCAACAGTTCAATAAAATTTTATTTTGTTTTATATACAAAATACAACATCCATTATGATTAGTTTTGACAGCAGTAGTAACTAAGTAGGCTAAGCTAACAGGCTACACATAACCCCTATTGACCTCTAGTGACCTTGAATAACCCCCATTACTCTACTACATAACGACTTGGATTTAAATCCATCCATTAGCCAACCAGACACTTAATAAACGTTTTATTTTGCTGTTATAATGTCAAATAAGACGGTCGCTGAACACTTCTTACATCTGCTACACATTGACCATTTAGCAGACGTCTTTATGGCAAACTGTTTACAATACCTATGGAACTCCATTTTTGTGCAATCGAGGTTTAAGGGCCTTGATAAGGGGCCCAACAGTGTAGACTTGGTGGCAGTGAGGCTTGAAGCAGTGACCTTCCGATCACTAGCCGTGTACCCCTATATGTCTAACCAGTAAGCCACCACTAAGCCATCACTGCCCTTCCTATACCTGGTACATCTTTTCCTGGGTGAAAGCAGAAACTCACCTTAGCTCCGGGGCCTCCAGGGAATCCTGGGGGACCGGCAGGGCCAGTAGGGCCCTAAAACAGAACGATGATGTGTTAATTTTAACGTTTAGTCACAAGAAAGTAAAATCAGTATGAGAATGTGAATGGATGGGTATTTGATACTCACTGGAGGACCAGCAGCACCAGCAGCACCATCGTTACCCCGAGCACCCTGGAGACAATAGAAACCGTGTTAGAGATGCTCCTGGTTATGAAGAAAATCTAATGGTTATATCTATAACCAAAGCAGTCATAGGTAAATATACCAACACAAAAGGTTTCATATATAAACAAACCCAAGACCTTCAATGATGAAAAAGGTGGTAAAACATTTCGATTAACAGGTACGGATTCACTTACAGCAGCTCCATTGGGTCCAGCACGACCTCTCTCACCAGGCAGACCACGGGGTCCCTATAAAAGAAGGAAAGAATTCAGGACCAAGTACGGACGCTGGAAAATGTGCTCTTATTCTGTGATGTTTTTCAATGATAAGGAAGGAAAAATGGCTGACCATGGCTCCAGGAGTTCCATTCTCACCAGGTGCACCAGACTCTCCCTGTGCGGAAAACAAAATGTCAGCGTTTCAACTTTGTGAGATGTTCATGGGTAAAAGGCCAAAGAGCCGTGACGCTCAGAAGGTTCTGGATTGGTCATGAGATTAATTCTCAATGCCCCAAATGGTAACCTACCTTAGGTCCAGCAGGTCCAGAGTCTCCCTTAGCTCCATCTAGACCACTGAAACCCTACAACAACAAAGGAAATGCCATATAATATAGTTTTATTTATATATATATATATATTTCGGTGACACAGGATCCAATAAAAGCTGAACTAGCATCATCACTCACTCGGTGTCCCTTGATGCCAGGAAGTCCGGGAGTTCCAGGGAAGCCACGGGCACCCTGAAAAAGTAACACGAGGCAAAGAAAATGTAATAAACTGGCATTAAATGTATCACGACGATGCCCGGAAATGACCGATGTGGATATACTGACCTGTGGGCCAGTGGGACCACGCTCACCACCACGACCGGGTTTGCCAGACTCACCCTACAGATAACGGGGAAAGAAGCGTGATCAGAGTGATCCTTGCTAAACAAACGTTCAGTCCAAAATGAATTGTAGGTAAGGATTAATGTACTCACATCTTCTCCGTTCTTTCCAGGAGGACCGGGTGGACCACGAGGTCCCATTGGACCCTATAAAAGAAAAAAAATGATCAAGCAGGTAAGTCATGTATGTGTAATTTAAGTGTATGATTTATGTATTTATATATGAGCATCGTGTACTAATGTCTAACAAATGCCTTGAACCCAGTGACTTTAGTTCGGGTCTGTCAATATGGTATAAATAGTATAAATAAACTGACCAGCTATTGTTTCATTAAGCGTATATAATGCTATATAGTACATAATGATAGTGTGTGTGTTCGTGTGTGTGCCTGTATAGATGCTGATCTATAATATAAATGACACAAATAATGCAGTGTGAGTGTTTTATTAATAAACTCCATATTTATACAACACTTACAGAAGCGCCAGCCTCGCCAGGCTCACCAGGAGGACCATTGAAGCCTTGGGGTCCCTATAAGTAGAAATGTAAAGGAAGTAAAAAAATGCTGTAAGTATGTTTCATTCAACTTAATGTAATGACTGCACTTAAATTAACACAACAACAATAACAATAGTAATAGTAACACTAATTGTTACACATTTCTAATTAATACTTACAGACTGACCAGGAGGTCCAGGGGGTCCACGAGGGCCCATGGGTCCCTGTAAAACAAGAAAACATCATATAGATTGTATCTTTGCATAGGATTATATATATAACAACGTGGTAATTAATTATATGTTATAATAATACGGTATAATATGTATGTTCTATTTGTATAAGTAATTATGAAATATTAAAATAAATGTAAATGTTCTCACATTCTATAGAATCATTACTGTAATAATGTCAAATATTGTCACATCTAACAACTTTTAATCATTTTTTTCTGAATCATGTATGATAAACTGGTTTCAATACAAAGGATAATAATACTAATATATAATTTCAGTCTGAGGGTCTTTATTTTTTATATATTTTTATTTATCATTGTAGACTTGTATAGTCATATTAGGAAACTGTGTGGGGTATGACATCTGTCTATCTCTATGTATGTACATACACATAGATCTTATTGTGTGTGTGTGTGTGTGTGTGTGTGTGTGTGTGTGTGTGTGTGTGTGTGTGTGTGTGTGTGTGTGTGTG